>PVLC010006160.1:0-71300 GCA_004027655.1 Graphiurus murinus | reverse complement strand
CCTTAGGCAACATTGGCAGCTACACATTCTCATAAGTGGTTCTTGTAGCTCTCCCAACTACTTCTTTCACTCTTGAGGTAAAGAAATTCTCATTAATGCAAGTGAGCAATTGAGAAGAACACAACTTTTAGCAGATATCTTGATACTTGAGTTTATTCATTTTGGGAGATAACAGAGTCTTTACATCTCCTAATATACTACTGGACAATATACTGTCTAAATGGTCAAATCATCTGTAATATGCCTTCACAATGCCTTTTTTTTTTTTTTTTTTGCGGTACTGGGGATGGAACCCAGGGGCATTCTACCTCTGAGCTATAGCCCCAGCCCTATTTTTTATTCTTTATTTTGAAACAGGGTCTCATTAAGTTGCGGAGACCCTCACTAAGTAACTGAGGCTGGCCTCAAACCGGATCCTCCAGTCTCAGCCTCCCAAATGCTGGGATTACAAGTGTGCGCCACCACGCCCAGCGCCTGGCTTCATAATGCCTTTTCATGGACTTTGGACTTGACTGAAAAATATTTCACTGTCTCCACCTTCTAATTTGCACTATAAGTCTACATCTCATTGGATCTACAGTTCTCCTTTCTAATCCTATTATGCATTTCTTTGGGTTACATTTTACCCTTGCATATCTTTATTCAAGCATGAGTTTGCATTCCATCTCCATAATACCTCTGTACCTATCCCTGGCATTCACAGTTGAAATTCTTGATGATTATGGTAGTATAAAAATGGGTCCCCAAAGATGTCCACATACTCCCTCCCCCCAAAACCTGTTACATTACATGGTAAAATAAACTTTACAGGTGTGCCTAAACTGAAGCCCTTGAGATGGAGAGATTGCCCTGGGTTATTTGTGTGGGTCCTTCCTCAGGCAAAGATCCTGGTGCTGGGAATGGAGTTCAGCAGTAGATCACTTGCCTAGTATGTGTGAAGCCCTGGGTTCAATCCCCAGTGCTGAAAAAGATAAGTGGAGACACTTTTTGAGCTGTAGCTAGAGAAAGATGTGATGAAGTAGTAAAGGCAGAAAGAAACAGAAGGTTCCTGGTTTTGCGGATGGAGGAAGAGTGAATTCAAGCAAAGGAATGCAAGAGACCTCTAGAAGTTAGAAACGGAAATGAAACAGATTCTTTCCTAGAACCTGAAGAAGGGGCTCCCAGTGAGACCTTTATTGATTTCTAACTACTGAACTGTGAGACAATAAATTTATGATGTTTTAAGCCATTAAGTTTTTGGTAATTTGTTACAGCAGTAGCAGAAGACCAATATAGTTATTGTGCATTTTCTGCAAAGGGATACATCTAAGCTGTGATGTTTTGATCCCCAACCTTTTTCTTATTCTCCTCCTGAGAATCACTATTTTTTTCTTGTGGTTTGCTACAATATCTGGCTTGACAGATTTATCCGGGTATTTTTCCAATCTTTCACTTACATTTAATTAAAACTCTTATTGATCAGATCATTGAACCTCCTCCTAAACACATTTCCCCATTTTCGACGTCTGTGTTCTGATCACGTCTAAAAGCCCATATTCTGATACTGTAGGCCATGGTCTAGCAACTGGGTCTCAGTTTCCTCCTTGCCACCTGTGCTTAGTTCTCAATTCCCTACAGCTCTATTCCAAAACCATAACATTTAAATTTTGTCACTAAGTTTTTATCTGTAATCCAAATACATAGACTGTGAGTTCTGAAAATATCATTACTATTCATATAAGTTAGTTAAGCATGAGTGGCAATTAGTGGCTTTAATAAACAATGCAGGATTATTCAGTGTGTCTTGATTACAGTCTCCTTCTTTATTTGGTGCTTGACTCTATCTTTCTTCTGTCTAACCCTTTATCCCCTCTTCTGACTGTTGGCCGGCTCTGTGTCTCAGTGTCCACCTATTCTAGGACTAATGGCTGCCTTCCGAGTCCTGCCTTCTCATGTGGTTCTGGGATCCACCCTCAAGGACTAATGCTTTCTGGGATCCTATGAAATGTAGGACTTTTCAACCATGGCCTTATCCAGAGCTTTTGTGCAGGTGTGTTGCATGAATTCTGATGATTAGACTGTCTTTAAATGGTCTTCTCCAACGGAGAGCTCAGTCCCAGTTCTTGGATCCCATCCTCACCGTGACCTGCTCAGTGCCAAATGCTGCATATTACTGTCGTAGCTCATTGTTGCCCCTGGCATTCCACTTTGCCTATCCATTTTGTGTATGCACCTACCAGATAACTGTAAGCCCCATAAGCAGCACAGAGAAGAGTCTATCACTTTCTATAAATGGGCTATAGTTAGTCATTATTAGAGAATTGATCATATAGACTTTATCATATAGAATATAGAAGCTAATATAATATCCTATAAATAACATAATTTTCTATAGGAATTAGCTCTAGATAGTTCCTTTGTACTGACACTTTAACAAGTGAAAAGTAAACAAACAAAATACTGTGGTGATATGCTGTCTAATATGGTAGACACATGTGACTATTAGGCCTTACAATATGTCTAGCTCCAGTTGGCATATTCTGTAGGTATAAAACACATATTGGCTTGCAAGGACCATGAAAACATGGAAAATTTGTCCCTAATAATTATGATAATAATATTACAATGGTAATATTTTACATATTTGGAGTTAAATAAAATAAGTTGTCACAATCAATGTCTCCTGTTTCATTTTTTACTTTTTTTAATGTGGACAACAACACATCCAAAATCACATTATTGGCTTGCACTATTTTCTACTGGCCTTCTCTACTCTACAGGATGCATTTTATGATTATTTAATATTAAACAGCTAACTATGTATAGATGGAATGGGAAGTTAGTGCAGAATTACAAAGCAGAAAAGATTACTAATGACAAGAATAAGCTTCTGCTCAAGTTTTAAAATTTCTGTTTCATGTATATACTGATATGCTACCTGCTTTGACAAGCTTTTAAAAAGACCTGATAATCCCCAGAGAAATGAGGCTGAACCAAATGGCATCTGTCTAAGGTTTATTACATGGTACCTAACCTCAATGGCTTAAAATCAATATTGATTTTTGTCATTTATTTTACCCTGACATTTAAATATCCTGTAGATTTATTGCCTTCAGGTTTTTGGTTAAGATTCAGTGATGAGTATGAGAGCAAGGGTGGTAATAAGTTATGTAGATATCATTTAATTTATTAACTCTGGAGCTCCAGGGTAGATTTCAGCTCAAGAAATATATTAACCACATACATATAACCCTTCAGTTTGCGGTGAGACTTTTCAATGTGGGTCCCTACTGTGCTACTTAATTTATGGTTTGGCCAGGTACATAGATCTTCATAAAATATTTCCATATAAGTTTGTCAGCCATCAGAGGGGATGAAGATGAGCTTCAAAGAAGCTAGCTGGACAGCTGATAGATCACTCTCCTATACAGGCTGGGACACTAAGTAGCCTTTAAAACTTGTCAGCGAATTGGGTCTTTTTCTGCTCTGAGAAGCTGCACACACTGGCCTGGACAAGCAAAATCAGCCATGCTGCAGCAGGCAGAGGACAGCTCCCAGAGTTACTTACGTTGACAGCCGTAGTGCCAGGAATTTCCCGGCAGACACTCATCACACTTAGGCCCTGTCGTTCCAGTCTTACACTCACAAAATCCTGAGCCATTACAACGATCATGGATTGAGCCCAAAGGGTTACAATAACATTCTGCAGAAACAAGACAACACACAGGCTGGAGACAAGTCCGCATGGCTCATAGGTTATCAACACAGGAGCATCACTAACTTAATGCATCACTTACTTAAAGAAAGATGCCCATTAATGAAATGCTTCGGCAAATACGACTATTTCAGGACCATTTATTTATTTGCTCAGCCTTCCATGATACCATTTTTATGATATAGAAGGAAATCAACTGAAAACTTCCAAGGAAATAAGACATCATGCTTTTCACTGATAACAGATCATAATGGAGATTCCATTTGTTAGAGTATTTTTAGATGGTTTAATGAACACCATGAGAAGTTTGTATATCAAGGATAAATCAATATGCCATCAGTGTAAAATCTGTTTTAAATTATTCAAATGGGCTTATCTGTTACACTCAATATTTGAGAACTGCTGAATGTTTTAAAAGTGCAATATGAAAGCACTTTGCTCACTCAAAGGTAGTTTTGCTTTATGATTTGGGACAGTGCCTTAACTTATTTATGTACACTGTTTTGTGATGAGCCCTTAGATGTTGTATTTGCTAGGCATGGTTGTATAGCTTCTATGCACCCTAGATTAGTGATCTTGAAAGAAAAATAAATTTCATAATCCCAAATGAATTGCAACATGGACATAATTTGAGATGTGTATTTTTCATTATAACATCCGCTGGCTGGATACTACAACTTTGCATAATAAAAAGAAAACAATGTTTTCTTGATTCAGCATATACTCTCATATAGGATATTTTTTTTACTTCTGAAGCTCTATTGTATTTAAAGCTTGAACCAGAAGTGGGAATTCCTTTGGCTCCCATTAGCTGGTAGGATACTGCAGGCCGTGTGCAGCTTAGGGAATCTGTGAGCCAGAGTCCCTTTCTGGATTCCATGCAGTGTGCTCTTGGGCAACTTGTTATACCTCTTTGTCTCTCAATTTCCTTTATTTTAAAAATGGGGACATTAAAAGTTTCTCTTGCTAAATTCTGAACAAAATCATACAACCAACCGAGTTCTGAAAACTTCATTTTAATATAACCAAGTTTAATGTCTTAGATGAGCAATGGGGATTCAGTGTTTAACATTACAGAGGAGCTTAGGGGCTCTGTTCTAACTTTGCGTCATAGAAACTAGTTGGATAATTTCTTAAAGGAATGTGGTGGACCTTAGAATTAAGATTTAGTTCATGTTGTCAGGTTTTGAGTTTAGCATTCTTATCAAACAAGCATTTATAAGACTAACAGTGATGATATATGTAGGTAAAAACAAAACCAAACAAGGTCTAAAATGCTCTCTTCTTGCCTGGCTTGGTTTGTACTTAATAACTAAGATTTTATTTTAAGCTGACATTTTCTAATGTGTATGTATGTTTGTATGGGAGCTGTTTTTAAATAGTGGCTTTGTTGTGGTTTTCAGTGTTTGTGCATATGTGTGCTATAAGTTTGTACCTATACTGAAACTGTAATGTGTTTCTTACTATTTAAAGTGTATAAGTTGACAATGAATCATCAACATTTTGTAAGCCAGTTAGAGAGTTACATCTGGACAGCATGAATTCACATACTGTTCTAGTTAATTAGCCCATAACAATGAATTAATATGGGGTTTTAGATACAAAAAGTATAAACAAAATTAAAAGGCAAGGAAACAGTGGAGCATCTAAACCATAGTACATCCCAGTGGTTGTCATAAGAAAAGGTGGTAAGTATGGTGACTTGGTCATGAAAACAAATGACAAGGAGAAGTGTGGTTTTACCCTCCACCTCATATACAAATAATTCAGTTTTTCAAAAATATCACCTATGTTCAATGGTGGATGTTGAGGTAATGGGAATAGTCTTGAAGGATCATATTTTATTCCATGAAACTATGAAGAATATACAGGGCTGTTAGATTACAAAACAACATGAAAAACCTTTGGTGGCTTGATTAAAAAGTTATACTGCTGCTTGATTTATAGATATTAAAACTGTCTTGTGTATGCTTTGTTCTATATAATGTACCTCTGATTACCTGATCTTGGGTTTCAAGGAGAATTAAAAATAATACATCATTGCTTTGAGATATGTTTAGCAACAACTGCTGAGCCCTGTATTTCACTCCAATGCAAAGCTTGTTAGCAGGGATTATTAACAGTGATTACCCAAGGTCATGAACCATGCATCCTCTTGCTTCCTGCTTAATGCTGAAGTTATATGAAACAGAAGCATGCAAGGATGTCATCTTCATGTAATTGTTGCATCATTGCAGAATAATCACATGCATCTTTCGATACATGGCTGTGTTTGGAATTTGTATGAAAAATGGGTAAATTTACCAGTAATTACGTAGCAGCAATAACCGTGGCAACATGGACTAGCCAGCTGCATTTTTATTTGCCATAATATAAAATGATGCAAGTACTTTGAAACACCTATTTCAACCCAGAGTCTACATTTATCAAATATATGAGCTCTTCCCTCACAGCCAGGATTGTGAATTTAATTGCCAATTGTTAAAGAATTGGCCAAGTACCTCTTTTGAAATTTTAATTTAGAGAAGGCTTAGATGAAATTCAAAATTTCCAAGATTAGTGCCTAATTCTGTGAAAGTGAGTTAGGTAAATATTCATTTTCATTAGTGCTTTCTAGACAAAATGGTATTAAAATCAGTTCTCAATTACTTGTGGTATATCCTCTCAAATTTAATACTCAATCTTTTTCTTAAGTCTTTTCCTTTAATGCCTTTTCTTTGGTTTCTTTAAAATGTTAAATATTGTGAAACATTTTAATCTTATGTGTTTTGCAAAAATGATCAGGTTTTATTTCTGTGTTCCTATTTATTTTACCTTTTCTGTTGTTTCCATATGTATAGCATGACATTTATATATTTTTATAAATGGCATTCAGTGGAATGTATTCTGCCATCAAAATTCAGACAGCTACATGTCTTATGGTTTTTATTAACATCCTTAAATCTTTGTAACCCAAGCATTCTGAAGGCAACTGAATTTCTGTTCGTAAGCTCATAGTGAAATTTCTATTGCCACCCAAAAAGAACACTATGAGTAAAAATCTGACATGCTTAGCTTTGCTAATTGTGTCAGAGTGGTTAGGAGAGAATGTTCAAATCCTTGAAGTTGGGAAGCTCTTTGCTAAAGCTGTATGACTGGGGTCAGGTTGTCTTATTTTTCTCAATTAAAAAACAGAGGAAATTACTAGTATAATACTTACCCTAGTGCTTTGTTAATAAGGATTAAGTTTAAAAAGTTTGCAGATCAGTTCATAGTTTACTGAGTATTTCCTGTGTATCCTATCTGATCCTCACTGGACCAGGAGGATCAAAAGACTTACCTAAGACACATAGCTATTAAAAGCAAACCGAGACTTCAACCCATCTCTCCAGCCTCTAACTCCAGTAATTTCTCTACTAATTCACAAATAATAAATAAGGAAGCACTTTGAAAAATAGAAAATATTTTAGAAACAAAAAGTATTGGATATATTTGGCCAAATTTAATTCGAAATGACTGCACAGTTATTTTATGTGATACTTAGCAAGAATCTATATGACTCTGACAACTCCATCAGGACACAATGATCTCAAAAATGCAGGTAGATTGGTTTTTTTTTAATGAAAAATCACCTATCATTTTCCATCTTGTGAATTCTATTAAATTTAGGTTTTATGTGATGAAATATCTACCTTTAACATTGGTTTCTTGTATGGCCAAACACTAGTATGGTAACAGATATAGCATATAAAATATATATGCATTTCTTCAGAGTAAGTCATGGAGTGAAACTCCATTTATTGCTTTTTATTTTTCCATCAGTCTCCCTTTCTTAAAGATAGGTTCTATTATGCAAAAGGTAGGAGAAGCTTTTCTCAGAGGGAAGGGCACCTGTTCCTTTCCGAGTGATAAGAGCAGTAGCTATTTTATGTAGATGCTCAAGGAACCCCCAAGGACCTGGTCTTCCAGGATTCATACATCTTGGAAGATAAGAGAATTAATTGAGCAATTACTCCTTTTGGGGACTGTAGGAAAGTTCAATAAATGGAATTTCATTCCTGTGGATGGAAAAATCAGGCAAGCATCTACATTACTATTTGCTAATAGCATTCAATTTCAAATGGCAACATTTTAAATCCACCAAATACTTGATCTCCAATTATATGTTTGAATTTGTATCCAAAATTTTCATATATATAATTAAATTCTACATAATAATTTTCCATTTTGAAGTTTGAATGTATAGTTTAAGGCCAGAAAATATATTGAAATGACTAGATTTTAAGATTTCATGCAAAAAAAAAAAAAAAAAAAGAAGAGAAGGAAAGAAACCCTTCATTCCCCAAACATGATATCTCAGATCATTGTCTTTAAAGCAAGAACAAAATAAGGCTTCAAAACTATAGCCCCCAAATATGATTTCAACCAGTACAAATGAATTTTAGTCTACCACAATGATATTTGCTCCACTGAGAAGGTTCATTCTGACTCAGCTGTGATGCAAGTCACCAGCTTCTCCACCCTAGATTGCTCCCCATAGCTTGAAAGGCACAGAACAAACAAAAGCCGAAATTATAATGGGACTGACCTATGCACACATTCTCATCGTCCAGCTGTGCAGAAGCATTTCTGAAGTAGCCCAGCCTGCATAACTCACAGTGCTGCCCTCTAGTGTTGTGTTTACAGCTCACGCAAATGACTGTATTTAGCAGATCGATATAACTGCATCGATTGGAGTGGCCGAAGCATTCACAGTCTTGCAAGGAAGAACAGAAATGTATACAGAGTGTATACAGCAGCATAGAAATAGCACACTACATGCTTGGATAAAATGAGGGATGGAGAAAAGATGATGAAATGGTATTACATATATTGAATCAACATGACACATGGCGGCAACAGGTGGTTGTGACTGGCATGGAAATAGCATCTGTTTCAAGCAGGATAGAAAGGTTGGACATTCAGAATATGACTGAAGATTGTTAATTCTTGGCAGACAAGACGAACAGAAGCATTTGCAGGTGCACACCTTTTAAATTTTGGGAAGGCTTGGTTTCCATTGTTGCAAAAGTCTAATTTCTGCACATGGAAAACTTTACTGTCTTTGCACTATTTCCCCTATTTTCTATGCATATTTGCAGTCTTAAAAAGAAGGGGGAGCATGTGAGAATTGAGGCCTAAATGTGCTGTCCCCCACAGCTCCTTTGTCTTTCCATTGTGTATGTCAAGACAGTAACTCAGTCAGGATTTCATAGAATTCATGACAAATTTAAAAGGGTGGGAGACAGCTACACAATTCTGTATTTTTGTTTTTCCCAATGCCAAGAGGAGAAAATGGCTTTCTTATGCCTTTATTCAGGCCAAATCTGAATGTTAACAAGAGAAAACATAAAAATCAGGGTGATTACTCAAATGAAAAAAGTTTTCTTAAGATTTCCTCTTCTGTCAAGTTTCATGCTAAGTTTGTTGCAAGAAAAAAAAAGTTACGCAGCTATCTGCTCTCCAGGTTTCCTTTTTCTCTATAAAATGTTAGTGATGTCTCTCAGGCTTAGGAATAATGGTGGAAAGAACAAGACAGGGAGATGAAGAAAAGAGGATGAGAGTGGTTGGGAAGAGTGGTTGTGGGGGGACTAGATTTGCTCTCTTGAATCTCAACTAACACAAGAAATTGTTAATCTTATTCAAATGTCTTAAAAGAAATGGTAAAGGCAGTGCCTCTATTGGTAGAAGTAATTATTAAGTCAAATAGAAAAAAATGTGAGGGATAACTGGGTGGGAAATCTATTGCATCTTCTCAAAATACAGGGAGAGGACTAGCTAGATATTGATAAGGAAGGGCAATCACATACCACAATTTGTGTTGTCTACACAGACACTTGTCATTAATGTCTAGCTTTTACTTTATTCCAAAAACAAGTTTTACTTTATTCCAAACACAGTTACTATTTGAATCCATTCATCCATCCATCCATCCATCCATCCATCCACTCATCCATTCATGCAATACTATATTGAGTTAGTCTTTTATGTGCTAGGAACTATGCTAGGTGCTGAAATACTCTTTGGCTCTCATAAAATTTGACACATATTGCAATTTGATGATCAGAGTAAAAATGAGTGTTATCAAGTGAAGAAAAAGGAGAGGTGATTGGCTTTAAACATTGTTTATTAATATGCCACCAGTTATAAAAAAAGAATGTGGATTCATTTATTAGAGAGCTGGTTACTACCATAGACTGCTGAAGTCAAGGTCCTGATGGAATGAAATCTATTTGGATAGAAGCAGCGGTAGACCCTGGGCAGGGCGAAGAGAAAAGATACCCTTGAGTAGTATTGGCAACTTGGGGAGCCCAATTGCTCAAAAGGAAGCAAGAAGTGTGAAAAGGGAGGGCACTAAAGCAAGCCACTTCCTTTGTTTGAAGTCAGCTCTACTTATGTACAGAGAGTGGAGGTGGGGATGGAGAGAGAGGAGCCAGAGAGAGAAGCAGATTATTGGGAGGAGGCCTTGGAACTTCAATGTAGGAGATGCAGGGGGGAAATAAATTCAGTAGTTAAGACATGCCAAGTAAATAATAATACAACCACCAATAATAATAAAGTTACAAATTGCCAAAGTAAATTGTCTTGGAAAACAGTAAGCATTCACTCCAGTCCAGGATACCTGCCTGAATTCCACCTGTCTATTCGCATCTCTGATTCCCTAGGAAACTGGACTGGGTTCTAGAGCTTTCCTCAGTTGAGGATTTGGAAGAGGAAGAATCTTCTAGCCTGGAGCCTCCCAAGAGTAGTGGTTGCAGGTTCCAGATCTAGTTGCTTCCTAGGACTTCTTCAGAGCTGCCAAGATTCCCGAGGCGAGGGCAGCGATGGCCCATCCTCAAGGTCTCCTTCCTCCCAGAGGTTGTGTTTTGGTTGTCCTTCAGGTTCCCTGACCCAGGTCAGTCCTTGATAGACCTAACTTAATGAATTCAGCTTTCAAGAAAAGGATCTTTTATGTTATTTGCAAAAAGTCATCTTAGGAATATTTTGGAACTACATAGATGCTCCATTAGTAAGTACAAAAAACATGTGCTTGGATAACTAGAAAACAAAATAGTATATGCTAATAGTATGTATGAGATAGTAGCTGGGAATAGTGACATGCTCCTGTAATACTAGTACTTGGGAGGCTGAGATAGGAGGGTCACAGGTTCAAGGCCAGTGGGTGGTAACATAATGGATCTCTGTGGGTGTCCCATTACAGAAATACCACAGCCCCATAAAATGGAGCGGTGGGTGTAACTTAGTGGTAGAATGCTCCTGGGTTCAGTAACACACACACACACACACACACACACACGTACACATGTGTGTGTACAAACATACACACACATACATGAAATAAAGAGAAGAGAAGAAAAAGAAAAGGAAAAAATAAAATAGTAACATAGCAATCTAGGTGGAAGGAGAAATTCACTTGAGAGTAATTAGGAAAAAAGTCCTGTATAATTTTTATAAACTGGGCAAGATAGGGTTTATTTTAAAAAAATAAAGGAAGGATTTTCCATTTCTAGTGAAAAGAAAAAAAAAAAGCAAAGAATGTGGAAAAGCACGAATGTAGAGAATAAGACTAGAGGATTTTTGTAATAAGGTTCCTCTGTGAGTACTTAAAGGATTCTGCAGGGTTCATCAAATGGCCACAGCTTAGTGTCATTTGACAAAGCTTTAGCCAAGACAAAAATGTATCTGTGAGGTATCCAGGTCTAGGGCTGGGGTGGTGGGGTGGTGCTGGTGGTAGAGCATTTGCCTGCCACATGCAAGGCCCTGGAATCAATCTCTAGCACTGGGGGAAGAAAGGATATCCAAGCTCAACATTTTGAGACTCATTCCATGAAACACTAGAATTATGATTGTCGAGGCTGGCCTCAAACCCTGAGATGCTCCTGTCTCACTCTCCCAAGTACTGGAATTACAGGAGTGTACCACCAGGCCCGGCTATTAGTATACATTTCTGTGATGGCATTAATTCTTGATTTGTGGGTCTGGTTTCAAAACCTGTTTATCAATTTTGATAAGTAAGGTTAATTATATAAGAAATCATGCTCAGCTAAACACAACTATTATAAATTTATTTCAGAAAATAGATAGACATTTAATATGTTTTATAATCTATGAGATGAACCAATAATAATTTGATGCTTTTAGGATTCCTAGGACTGTTCATGACTTGAATTAAGCTGTCTTCTCTGGTCATGATATATCTGAGAACATCACATGAGAAAAAGATTTTGAAAGTGATTTGAAAAACACGAGAACATTGTGTAAATGTAAGGCATTTCAAAGATGATGATTTATCTGCCATATTATCTTCTAGTACTGTTAATATTTTTTTAGTATGTTGTCTTTTCACTCAGGCTCAGAACCCTTTAATGATCATTGATGATATAGCTTGAGGTGCATTATTATATTAAGATCTCAAAGGGGTGATATTAATAATTTAATAATTTTTTGTGTGTGGTGCTAGGGGTTGAACTCAGGGACATTCTACCTCTAAACTACATTCCCAAACCCTATTTTATTTTTATTTGGAAACAAGGTCTCACTAAGTTGCTGAGAGCCTCACTAAATTGCTGAGGCTGGCTGAGAACCTGTGATTCTCCTGTCTCAGCCTCCCAAGTACATGTGCTACTATTACAGGCTTAATAGTGTTTTAATTCTTGAATCCACTGACTTATGTCCTCCTTCTCCCCCTTTTTTGGTGTATGTGTGGTACTGGGGCTACAACCTAATCCCTACAACCAGTCCATTGGCTGAGGCTGATTGGTGGGTCCTCTTGGCTATCTTTTTTTTTTTTGGCAGTACTGGGGATTGAACCCAGAGGCATTCTATCTCCGAGCTACACCTTCAGCCCTATTTTTTATTCCTTATTTTGAAACAGGTTCTCACTAAGTTGCAGAGTGCCTCGCTAAGTAGCTGAGACTGGCTGCAAACATGTAATCCTCCTGTCTCAGCCTCCCAAGTACTGGGATTACAAGGGTGTGCCACCATGCCTAGCTTGGCTATGCTTTTTATTTATTTATATATTTTTGTATTCAAAGTCAGTTTAATAATAAAATTCAAAATGCTCATAAAATTTTAAGGGGGAAAAGATCCAAAACGCACCAGCAAGCATATAAAAACACATTTTGCTCTTTTTCAGTAATTCTGAGCCAAGCCTGGTGGCACCCTGCCTGTGATCCCAAGACTTGTGAGACTGAGATAGGAGGATCACAGGTTTGAGGAGAGCCTCAGCAGGTAGTGAGAATCTCATTAATCTAGCGAGACCTTGTTTCAAAAAAAAAGGTAAGGCTCAGGGTATAGCTCAGAGGTAGAATGCTCCTGGGTTCAATCTCCAGCACTACAAAATAAATAAATAATAATAACAAAAAGAAAAAAAAAACCAGATTCTGAATTGGACCACCTGTCACCATCTCTACCATCTCCCATCTCACCCTTGGTGTAAGGCGCCATCACTCCTCACCTGGATAATTGCCACTGTCTCCAAACTGCTCTCCTGGATTCCACCCTTGTGACAATTTCTTTTTTCCACAGTACTCAAAGAGACCTTTTTGAATCTCAAATGAGGTCATAATACCCCACTGCTCACAGACCAGTGGCTTTTCATCTCATTCAGAATAAAAGAGGAATCCACTCAACTCACATGCTCTGGCCTTTGGCTTCACTGTGGGCTCCTTGTTTTCATGCTCCCCACTTCCAGCATGATGGACCCAGGTCACTCCTCAAACATGCCATGGCCTCTTCAGGGCCTTTGTACTTGCAGTTACCTCTGTCTGGAATATTCCTCCCAGGCCTCCCCTCAACATTACTCATTACCTCTTTCCTAGGCTCTTTTTGTAGGTTTCTGCTCAAAGGAAATTCTCTGACCATTTCATCTGAAACATTAGCTCCCAACTCAAACACCTTAATCCTCCAGTTCCCTAATCCTACTTAAGTTTTTTTCATGGAATTTATAATATTCCATGAAAAATGCACAATGCCTGTTTTGTCCATAGTTGTAACCATAGAACTTAAAGCATCCTCTGGCACATACTCATCAGTCCAAAAATGTTGTTGAATGAATGAATGAATGAATGATGATGATGAGCCACAATGTATGTTTAAATTCCTACTGCCACCATTTGAATCCCCTAAGAGACTCTGCCTATCTCCTAAATATTAAAGAGCTTAGAAAAACAACAGCTACACAATAAGATATAACTGAGTTAGCAATTATGTTAGCTGAGAGTTGACTATACAACTATGTACAGATCAGCTTAGCCAGAAAAAAAATCAGATTTCTGAAAATCTCGGTGGTTTTATGGAGTTTTTAATCTTAAATCACATTGTAGATTTTACACACACACATACACACACACACACACACACACACACACACACACACACACACCAGTCAAGTATAGTGACTTGTATAAACAAGGCTAGCTGAAGTGATCTCTAAAGCACACAGGCATGAAGTGGCAGGACAAGTACTGGCAGCTGAGTTACATATGCATTGAGGCTATCCTGTACTAGGCACTGTGTACCAGGAGACAAAGTGGATGAGGCCCAGTCCTGCAGTCTAGTGTGGGGTTTCTCAGTATAAGCCTTATTGACATTTAAAGCCAAATATCTTTTTGTTGGGTGGAGCTATCCTGTGCATTGTAGGCTATTCAGAAGCATCTCTGCTCTTACCGACTAGAAGCTGTAATATTACCCCAACCTGTGACAACCAAATGCGTCTCCAGACATTGCCAAATGTCCCTCAGGAGGCAAAGGAGGTTATATCACATAAGGCAATTATGATAATAAGGCATTGAGAAATGGCTAGTTAAGAGCAATAAAGGTGACAGACATTTCAGAAGGCGAGAGAGCTCAAAGTTGGCTTTCCTGATTAGCAAAGGCACAAGCCATCTCTGAGGTTTAAAAAGATTCCTTCTGATCCAGAAGGAACTTCCTGGACAGGCAGGATCACCAGAAAACAAAAGATTGGAAACAAAGAATTGAAAAAGAATGTCAAGAAGAAGAAGGGATTACATCTCCCTTTTGTGTCTTCTTTCTTATTGCTCTGCTGTTGCTTTTAATTACATTATTACATTACCTATGTGAATATAATATCAAATAGTCAGTGGCACAAGGTAGATTTTTTTTCCAAAGGAGGAAAGTTTATTCAAATCCAGAGCTGATGAGAATTCATTTCAGTCTTTAAAAAGGAAAGGATTTGGAAAAAAAAAAAAAAAGACTTTAGATAGAATGTAAGGAATTGGAAGTCTGTTTGTCTGTTTACTGCATTACCAGGGTGATGCTTCCTTGGGCCCAAGGGCCTCCCCAGGGCCGGAGAGGAAGAGACTCTAGAATTCTCCTGGTTCTATCTCCATCCACCCTATCTTGCATCCCTATGTAGCTCCTGATGTTCTTCTACACCATTTCTAGAGATATCGACTTCATTACTTGGCTTCATCCCACCTCCAGGAAGTGTTAGAAACTCTTTAATGCAGTGTCTCCAAAAAAACTAGGGATTGAATGCTGCAGGTCTAACTCCAGGCCAAGAGAATATGCTTGATGTGAAATGAAAATGAGACAGACTTTGTAAAACACCCTCTCACTTCCCTTCTCCATTCTTTTTATCCCATAGATTTATATATGGGAGATGAGCAACACTGTGGCTTTAGTGACAGTCCTTTGCAAACACCAAATGCCCAAATCTGCTTACTACTCTCAGAACCTAGGGTGGCTTGGTTCCTAACTTATATCTCCAAATTTCAAACCCATTTAGGGTTTCCCTCAAAAGACTACATTCTTTGAAATTCATGGTTCAAAATACATTGAGAGGCACATTGAAGATATGGTTTGAATTCTACAGTCTCCTTTTCTCCATCTCCTTACCCATTTCCTCCTTTTCTTTAGATGCCACAGAAGGACACATTCAACATTGACTAAAATCTGGAAAATGATGTGATCACCAAGTGGGTCAGAACAAGTTCAGATTTTGTTTCTTAAATGTATTCCTTGGTAAGAGGTATTTCACAGAAACAAAACAAAACAAAACAAGTGACATGTGTCGAACAATCAAGGGTGGGAAATAAGACACTCCTGTTACACAGGGCATTTAAAGGAAAATAGTGAAATAAAAACAGGGTCATTATGTTTCCTGAAAAATCTCCATTCTGTGAATGACAGATGCTAGCTGGAAAGGGTTGCTCATGAATCATGGATGAGATCCTGCTCAATTTCATTTAAAGAAAGTAATATGACTTATTTTGGGATCATAATGAACACTTAATCCAGTGCAGGTCCTCACTGGTATTTTTTAAAAAATTAATTCAAAACAATATTAGGGAGCATATATTCCAAGATAAAGTCACAAAGTAAAATGGGCACCATCCATGAAACTGGACATTCTGGCTTCCTGAAAAACATCCCTGAAACTCACTGTAAGTGGTTTCCTTATTTTCAGTGCACACGAGTATTGGCATTAGTGATCTCACACTCATGGTCTGAACAGGAACCTACACTCTTATCATTCTTCTTTGGACATTAATCTTTCAGAAAACAAATGTTGCAGCATCTTAGGTGGGGTCAAATTTTTGAGAGAAGCATTTTTTTTTTCTTACAGATGACATTCTCAGGTCTAGCTGATGCATCGATTGGTATTAGTCCACATGCCTCACCAATAAGCTGATGGGTACACTTCACAAATATTCCAGATTCATACAGTGCAATGTTTCACAACACATAACACCATGAAATCACTGTATGAATCCAAGAATTCCTACCTCTCTTGTGGTTTGCAACTTGAACAGAAGAAACTGTTGACAAAGCTAATTTGGGAGCAACTGGATAGGTTTAAAAGAATGAACAGCAAATTAGAAACAGTAGTGAAACGTTCAAACTGTAATATCTTATTACCAACCCGCTCGACAAGTATTCCTAAATGAAGAGATTTTTGTATCTGTCCTTCCTGGGATTTTGTCTTAAGTGATAAAGGAAGGCCTTTGTTTGGCTGAAAATGGTTCAACATTGTTAAGTAATAAACTTGAGGGGCTTTATTTCCAGAGGCAAAAAGAATTACCATTTAAGCAAAAATTTCCCCCATAACAATGTGGATATTTAGGCTACCCAACTCTTCCTCCTTCGAAATAGCTGTTGTTTTGTTGAGTAAATTAGCAACATTATTGCCTTGATTTACCGTGTCATTTTGTCTGTGTCACTGTGAGATTGTCTACATATAAATCAGCTAGAACATTTCTTCGGTTGAACTGATTAGACATCACAGAACACAGTCACAATGGTCAACCATTCGGCAGCATGTGGACCTCAGTCGCAGTCACCTTGTAAACAGGAGTCCCTTTCACAATTGTAGTTTTCTCAGTGCTTATTACCTCAGTGATGTTATCAGTTTGTTAATGTCAGGGTTTTCTCTCTAGGTTTGCCTGCCATGTCTTTTCAAATTATCCAACAGTTGCTTGTGAAAATGCTAAAAACATAACAGGACCTGATGTTCTCTATAGATGTTGACAGGATAAATTATGGCTACCTGGAACTTGCCTCTGGTGAACAGTGTGTTTTTCACTAAAACCTCAAGTTCAAGCACTTTTATTCAACTGTACTGTGTCTTAAATCGGTTCATTTGAGCTCATTATCCATATTCTAAAAAAGTGGAACTGCAATACCTAACAGTATTTTGGAAAGCTTCTTGTCACAGAAAACACAGCAAAGTAACTACACAGATGGACTTCAGGTTTCAAACAATGTGTAATCCTGTTCAGCTCCAAACTCACCATGGAGAAGTGTTCAGTCTTAGATCATGTCTTGTAAAATCGGTGGAGCTATGAAATTCACTGAGCAACATCTCACGGAAGAATCTCTTGTGGAACTTGCCAAGGAATAAAGCCACTAAACCTCCCCGAATCCTCATAGAATTATACTAATGGGGGTGAATTTGATCTGTATTTCTTCTCCCACATATGTATGCAGAAACTTGAAAAAATTCATTTGGAGCAGATGATCAAGATAATTCTATTTGCTAGTAATATATGTATCTGGGACAGTTTCGATTTCATCACTCTGACCAAGGCTTGAAAATGCAGCCCTTCCAATTTGACTCCTCAACAAATTGCTAATATATTTTCTTTTGCTTAGCAGCTATTTCCTGGTTTCTTCTTTTGCTCATTTCCTCCTCCATCTGTATTCATTAGAGTTGAAAAAGAACATCCTGTATATAACTTAGGAAGGTAGAAGTCAAAGGCATGTCTTGGTTTTTATTTATTTTTTCCTTTCTTAGAGAAGTAAAAAGGCAAAATGATAGTTTGTAACAAAATAAACTCCCATTTTAACACAAATAGGTATATATGTACATACATACTATATGCTAATGAGAATTTTGCATTTCCCTGCAGCTTATGAGCTTTATTGTCCAGTTGTTAAAAGTTCTATTTCTTCCTGCATCATACTACTCTTTCCTCCCTTCCTTCCTTCCTTCCTTCCTTCCTTCTTCCTGATATCAGAAGTCAGAAAAGAATTACTGCTATAAGGACAGACAGAAAACAGGTTTTTCTTAAGGCTGGCAGACATGAATGTTAATTGATAAAGGGAAAAGTTTCAACAAAGATGATGTACGTGTGTGTGTGTGTGTGTGTGTGTGTGTGTGTGTGTGTGTGTGTGTGTGTGTGTGTGTGTGTGTGTGTGAGAGAGAGAGAGAGAGAGAGAGAGAGAGAGAGAGAGAGAGAGAGAGAGAGATTGCTCCACATTTTTTACAAGTCCGTATGGAGTGACAGTGAGAGAACACAGATCCTCTAGGTGTCCCATGCTGCTTCACCTATTCACCCAGACCCTCAATACAACTGAGCTGTCGGTTGGTTTACTTATGACAAGTGAAAGGAAGACAGTGGAAGGATGCCTGTGCCATTCACAAGTTATTAAGATTTATTCCTACTCCATACTGTGATGGCCATAGAAATCTAGGCTCATCTTGGGACTGACTGATATCCAATGTAAACTTGGTAAAGGGCTTATATCTATACTATCTCATTTTTTCTTTCATTGAATTTCACTCTGATATTTCTGGGACAACCTTCATATTAAAAAAAATATTTGAATTATGATTCTTTCAAAGACATGGCATTCACACTAATGTTCTTATTTAGTGTTAAAAATGGTATATGGGATTTTTCCCCCAAACATGTGGGATTTTATATCAGTAGGAATTTTACATGCTCCTACCTTGTTTTGGGTTAGAAACCTCAAGGGAAGAAATATTCGGCCATATCCTATTAAACTTTGGAGGATCTGCATGCATCAGGAAAAATCAGGGAATGTTATTTTCAGCTATAATGTCATTTGGTCTAAACAGAAAATATATGGACAAAGACACAAACCACACATCGGCTTTTTAACTTGGCTGTGATGCACTTAAACAAAACATGACTCCCGCACCAAACAAGAGCAAGCAACTGATGAGTCCCAAAACATTGAATGGACATTAAAAATATAGCCACTTCCCTAATAAAGCTATACATTTACTTTGAAATAAGGTAGAGTGTTCTCATACAAATAACCAAATAGAGACTCCGGCCATCCAAACCAATATGTAAGGCTGGTGCCTGAAACTAGAAGATAACGCTAAAGAAATAATTTCTCACTTGAGGATCCCAGTCTCCTCAATTTATATTTACCGATATAAACTGGCTGCATTAGTCTTACAAGAGAGATTCTTGGGGGTATGTTTTAAGTGTGAGCCATTATCTCTGAAATGAAGTGGATCTATTTCCTAGGTTTTCATATGCAGTTTCTCAGAGAAGGGAAGAGGGATTACTGGTGGTTCTGGCTTAAAAATAGGCCAGGGTGTTTCCTATCAGATATAACGCCTCTGTGCATGGGTGTAGGCTTTTTCTGATGCTTTTACCTCAAAATAGGTTTCTAGAGTTATTCGTTCCAATCCAGAAAGAATCAAAAGTATTGTTTGAGAATTGATATTATTTTTATCTTGGGTTTACTAATTAAGAAAAATTATAAAGCTGTCTAGGGAAGGCAGGAAAACAGCCAGGATTAGGATTTGATTTTTTTTGTTTGTTTGGTTTTGGTTTTTTAAAAATTTTATTTATTTATGTTTTTGAACCCAGGGGCATTCTACCTTCAAGTTACACCTCCAGCCTCCCCCTTTTTTTAACCTACCTTTCTCCCCTTCCTTTTTCCCTCCCTCCCTCCCTTCCTTCCTTCCTTCCTTCCTTCCTTCCTTCCTTCCTTCCTTCCTTCTACTGGGGATTGAAGCCAGGGGCATTCTACCTCCAAGCTACACCTCCAGTCCTTTTTATTCTGAAACAGGGTCTCACTAAGGTGCTGAGGCTAGCCTGGAACCTATGATCCTCCTGTCTCATCCTCCCAAGGACCGGGATTACAGGTGTGTGCCATCATGCCTGGCTAGGATTTGATGTTTTTAAACTATTTTTGTTAAAGTACAAAGGCCATGGTTATTAAAGCAGCAATTTCATGATGCAGAGCCTATCATCCACTAGCTCAAAACCACATCGCTTATGTCATCCTTCAGGGCCACCTAAGCCCCCAAGGCCAGTTCTTGGCCGCCTCGCTCCTACAGCATGCTACTGTGGGTTCTCCTGATTTCTCACTGATATGTGCACAGGCATGAGTTTTAACATTGCTAGTTAAAATTTCCTAGGTCTAATTCTTGTTTCCATAATTAAATTAGGTATCTTTAAAGAAGTGGGAATCTTTAAAGAGGGCTTTAGTAAATATCTGATAATTGAGAAATTGATATCAAGTGACTGGTCTACTGTAAACAGGTATTATCAGATTGTTTCCTTCATTATTAGATTATAGCAAATACCATCTTGCCAGACATGGACTTTCACTATTACTCCATTTAAAAAATTCTTTGTGAGGAAAGCTGAGCTCACAGATCTAACACAGCTGCAATTGTTTTGCCTTCTCTTATGCATGTATACACAAAAGCAAAGAAAATCTTAATACTGATATTGTCATATGAATCAATAGTTAAGAATGAAAAAATAATATAGTAGTTTTCCACATCTATATCCAGGTGTTATCCAATAAGTAAATATTTGGTAACATGTAGACAAACTATGCAGATTATTGATGGAATATTGTTTTTCATTTGAGCATTTTAATGATGGGTAGATATCGAATTAATAGAACAAGTCTAACCTGTGATGATCAGCTTTGAGAAACTATAACTTTATATTTTGAGAGAATTAATTTCATTTCTAGAAATTGCTTATTTAAAAGTGATTTCATGCAAAAATGTTTATTTATATTAGTAATATCAAACAGTTTTTTCCATCTTTTTCTGTAGTAGAGGCAAATACAAGTCATAAGTGGGGGTGATGATTGTGAGTTTAATGTTAAATACTTACTGACTTGTTTGTCTTCATGAAATGGCAGTCATGATTTATTACCTTGTTAATAAGCTTTGCCAAGAAATTTAAGTTGACAATAATTTTATAATAGCTTATAGATGAGTTCTAAAAATTAACTCTCTAAATTAAACTTTATCCCATATCCCAATAAATTAAATATTTTTATGCCTATATCTTAGTATAGTTCTTTTCTTGGTGCTTTGTGAATTTTTCCCCCAGGACATTGAAATTCCAGTTTAAATCTTCTTTTGTGAAATAAAAAAAATGTAATTCATTCTACTATTGAATTGTTAAGACTACTTGACCTGCATGGAATTTTTAAGTTAGACACCTCAGTTGCAATCTGTTCCCTATCAAGAATATAAGTTTCTTATGTATTATGTGACTAAGATAGTTTCTTGGGCAGGGGAGCTCTTGTTTATGGCTGAGAATATAATTAGACATTTTTTCAGATAATTTTCAATATTTAGGATGCCTAACCTCCCTAAAAAATTTAAACATAGAACCACCAATGGCCATCATGTAGAAATCTTGATCTAATTTATATATACACCTCCAGTAGACAAATTTTACACTTCCTTGGGAGAAAAATTGTCCTAAAAAGCTAGATATTGCTATTTGTGGCTCCTAAACTCCTAAAGCATGCAACTCTGTGCCTATATACATTTTAATATTTGGCCATTGTGAGATTTTTTAACTTAATATCTCATTTTAAATTAAAAAAATATTTTGTTTTGTAATTGTAGGGCCAAGTAAGAAAGCAATTTAAAATTAGCCCATTACTCTCTGGTTACTTTTGTTAGTCTAAGATCTTGGCATGAAGTAAATATTCAACAACTATTACTAACAAACATTTAATTCCCAGATGTAAATTAGGCACATTGGAAGCTATATGAATGGTATAATTGAGACAAATTCAATCTTATCACATCCAAAGCCAATGAAAGTCTTTGCATAACATGGAGCCTTTGAGAATTCTTAGCCATTGGTTACTTGTTTTAAGTAGTTATAAATTACAAATAAGAAAAAATTATAATACATCAAAAGTATTTGCATTGCCCCTTTGGGTGAACTTGTGGAAATTTATTAATTTCATTTTCTTCCAAATGGACTAGGGAAAATCTCTGGGTCAATGTGAAGATCTCAGAGGCATACTTTGTTACAAGGCAAATAGTGCTGCAAGTCACGAGATGAGTAGTCTGGCCCCAGTTCTACCACTTAGGAGCTCCCTGGCTCTTCATTTCTCTGGACTCCAGTTTCCTTATCTGTTACAATAAAGATCTTTCGGAGGAGACCTCCAAGATTTCTTTTTGCTAGGGTCTAGTGCTCCATTGGTTCCCTCAGGGCCTAGCAGCATCACACTAAAGTTCATGGAAGATGATCCAGATGCCCTTGAAAATCTAGGGGATTAAGAGTTCCCTGTGTGAAAAGGAAATTATTACTACATGCCTCTACTGTCCTGTGAAACAAACGAGTTGAGGAAGAATTGTTGGGGCAAGGGGATGGATCACTACACATCTGTAGATGGTTAATCACAGGGATAGCCTTTTATGGCTATGCCTTGTCTCTAAGGACATGGGCCCATCTGGGAAAATGGACTGAATTTGTCTTGTCTGGACTTCAAAGATTGTGCCTATGAATGAGGTAGGGAGACTAGTCACATATCCCACAACTGTCCTCTTTAAAAATAAGGAAAATATCCAAAAGGCCTATCAGTTGCTAATATTATTGTTACTCTGAATTTTCAAATTATATCTATAAACAGCCTGGAGAAAATCTATGTTGGGAAATTTTATTTAAGATATGGTGCATGTAAACAGAGCTCAGGCTAGAATCCCAATTCTACCACTTGGACGAG
Organism: Graphiurus murinus; assembly: GCA_004027655.1. Lineage (NCBI taxonomy): Eukaryota > Metazoa > Chordata > Mammalia > Rodentia > Gliridae > Graphiurus > Graphiurus murinus. The sequence goes on along the minus strand of PVLC010006160.1, from coordinate 48,364 downwards.
TTCCTTAACTCCTCTGTGGCTAAGCTTTCTCACTGGTAGAGTAGGGAGAAACAGGTCGCCAACATGATAAGAAATGCCATGGCTGAGAGAATATTCGTGAGCCCTCATTGAATATCCTTCTTCCAGGGCCTTATGAGGAGAGTATCAGGTGGAGATAATGACCCTGCTTGTTACTGGTTGTCATGAAAACCGAATGAGTAATTTGCTTGACATTGTACTGAGCATTCAATAAATATTAGTTCTTATTCTATTTGTGGTTACTGTCATAATAAAAATCAGATTACTGTAGTATAAATAGTTCAGACTGACTTGCAGTAGGGAAAATAATGTGCTCCCTCTACTTATTTATTTATTTTTTGCAATTTTAATTGTTCCCAAAGCAAGTGATTCTGATACATAAGAAAGCTCACATAAGATATACCTTCTTTCAGGGAATAATCCAGGTCCAAGGCTTATATTAATTAATACTGTTGTTGAAAGGGCCATAGAAACCATTTTCAATGCTGTGAGAAATATTTGATGTTTAATCTTTAACAATAAGGAAAAACTAATTTCCAAGTTTCATTTTAGAAGCACATTAGCTGAGAATATGAATCAAATATGTCATTTTTTCTGATTTTTTTATTTGGTATGAATTCTTCAGAAAATTGTTTTATAATGATTTAGTTGTGGCACTTGAAATCTGTTTTTGTGACAGAAAAGTTGAGATTTCCATTATAAAAAGGAGGGTCTGGAGGAAATTTTTTTTTTTTTCTTTTCCTCCATCCTGCTCCTCAAGGAAAGCTTTCTGCTCTGTAAGCTGAGGAGAACTATATTGGAACTGCTAAACCTGACCATCTAGTTCTGATGCTAGAGTGAGTCAAGCTGAAAAGAGAGCTTAAAACAGAAAGCTAAAGACATTTTATTTATATCAAAAAAGCTTTAAAGGTAAGGTTGCTTTAGAATATTATCTTCTATCACACATGGCATCCACCAAGCATGAATAATAGGCAGCTTTCACTTCACTTTGTGGACAACTTTTAAAGACAGAGATAAATGTGACTGCGCTTTCTCATCAAAGGGAATGTTTACTGATTGTTTTTTCTAGAATAGTCTACTATGTACTATCTCATAGTGATTTAAATAAACAAAAAGGTGAATTCTAATGTCATGGTAGAATGTGAAAAGTCCTGTTTGAGAAGTGGACGCTGAACTGGAGTTCTGCCTTGGCTACTATCTGGATGCTTTAGACAATTCACTGAATCCATAATTGTTTTATGTGTAAAATGATGCAGTTGGGTGAATTGATCTTCAAGTTTCCTAACAATACTAATATTTACATAGTTTTGTTGTTATTTTCAATTCTAAAAATATAGTTATAGTCCCCTCTGAGAAACAGTGCCACCATGCTATGAAAAGCCACTGCCCAGAGGATGTTTGTGAGCTTTCATTGAGTACCCTCCTTCCAGGACCTTATAGGGGGAATATCAGGTAGAGGTAAAAATTGCACGGTTCCTTTGGGTTTATACAGTCACTGCTATTGCTCCTAGGGGGATCTGGAAATAGCATTATTGATGCCTCAAAAGGAATCTACATAAACCCTTGAAGCCCCACAGGAGAAATCCCTGGAGTCTTGGAGGTAATCTTACTGTTTCTACAGCTAGCAGCCTACTTTCAGAAACATAGCATCATTAAACTGATAGGGGAGACCAGTTTAATGTGATAGTGGTAGATATATCTTTAATATGGTACCTAGAATTTTGTTTTGCTATAAGCAGCTCTTTCAATATAGAAAATAATAGGTTTACTGTCACAGAACATGTCTAAACATGTTTCACAATTTGTATAGCTAATTTCACGAACTGCTTCATATACTATACATCTATATGCTTTACCTCTTCCTTAGTATATTGGGGAATATTTGGTAGTAAAAGAAGAACATAGTTCTATGGAAGGAAGGGTCACAGTTTCCCATTCCCTGTCCTTAGACACCATGCTTGTAAGTTCTCCTGTTGATAACATAGTGAGTTACCAGAAAATGACCTTTTTTTCTCCAGGACTCTGGTTCCCTGCCCAGAATGGATCAATTAAGGGACCAACAGGTCTTCTAAGATGCAGGGTAGTGAATTAGAAAGAGTTTGGAGTGGGGGTCAATAAAGCTAGACTTTTTCTTTTCTAATCTCTTTCTCTTGCTATAATAGTATATGTAGCTTTTGAAGTCAGATAAACATTGCTAGCTATATTAGATTGGGCAAGTTACTTGGCCCTTCTGAGCCCCAGATTCACTACTTGTCAAACAGAATTATATAGACATGTGGGTCCATCTCCCTACAATTCCAAGCAAATATACCTTTAAGTGTCCACTACAGGGTAAGAATTCACAGCTAACACATCTGAGGTTTCATTATAGGACCTGTTGGAAATCTTGGCACATCTTTGTTTAAATTAGAAATTTCCTGACCCCACAAAGACAACTAACAAAGTGAGAGATATCAGCTCACACTTAAAAAGTGGCTTGGCATTTTCATTTGCCTGGGAAAGAGTTAATGCATGAGAGTCAATTTGCTTAAGATGGGCAATTGTGGTCAATAAAGATTAGTAAATCTTTCTGGTTTTTAAAAAGAGGAAATTCTTCACTCTCCCCTCTTCATTGAATATTGGATGTGTTCTTCAGGATTAAAGAGGCAGCTATGTCCTAATGTTCATTCAATCTTAGGATAACCACAAAGGTTTCATGAATGTGAAATGCTAGTTACACAAATATGAAATGGATCTATGATGAGGATTCTGGGTACATGACATAACATTCCCAAAGGCATTTCACCTGGGACCTTAGCTTTCCTTCTAGAACATCAGCAAACAGTTCAAAATTAATGTAGCACACCATGCAATTTGCCATATCGCTACACTAGTCTGATAATTTTTTTCCTCATTATACAAAACCTAATTAGTTAAAGGGCAATTCAAATGAAACTTTTATTTGGGGGATTTAGAAGTATTAAAGCAAAGAGGAAAAAATGAAGCAAACACACACTGCAGCTCTCTGGATAGCATGAACACGATTATTAATAACCCTTGGGTGGGAAAATGATTAACCTTGTTATTTTCCTCACGATCCAGGTTTCTATAATAAATCGGCACTGCACAAAAATATTTGGATGCTGCATGGAAAACAACTTTTACAAGGTCTCCAACTGGCATCAAATGTTTTCAAGTATGAAAACATCTCTGGGCTTTCTCAACAGGCTGATGGATCCCTGCAGGTAGCACTTCCCTTGTTTAATAGTCCTGCCAATTAAATCAAATTAGAGATGAATTTTTAACTCTGTGATGAAGGCAATGCTCATTATAAGAAAAAACAGGAAAATGAGATATTTCCTTTAAGTGAATTGTTGTTTCAAATTGAATGAGTCGGGGGGTGGGAAGGCGGGAGAGGGAAGCCAAGCAACTCCATCAAAAGCCAATGCTTTATATACCATTATGTCGGTCATTCGAAAGTAATTTAAGGAAACAACCTATATGCAGGGTCACAGAATGTCTGCATTTCTCTTTTCTTTTGTTGGTATTCTAAGACATAGTTCTACTTATTTGAAATTCCAAGTTAATGCCATATTTCATTTCATGAATAGTCTACCTTTAACCTCTGACTCACCTGTCACTTGCTTTTGTAAGAAGTGATAGTCCTACACAAAGCTATTTCTACATTATGGTCTAATTGTTCTATTTATAATATATTGTTTAGTGTAATTAGTGAAATCATTTTCTTTTCAGGACTAAGGATGAAATAATATATGTTGGAAAGTAATGATTAGTTTATCACTATAACAAAATCACCTACAACAAGCCAGTTACTTATTTGGTTCCTCAGCATCAACAAATCTTCACTTGAATAAAATTGTGAATGTTGACTTATAAGTACGTTGTATAAAAAAGTGCAACTTGAATGAATTGCTACCATACCTGGTAAGGCAAAAACATAGATGACAAGGCTCAAATGGCTACAGATATATTTTGGGATTCATTAATTGCTCACAATATCACCAGTATTTTTTTTTTTTAGCCATGGTCAAAGCACATCAAAATGACTGAGTTTTAAATCAAGAACCCTTGGGATGTTTGGGAAACCTACATCCTAATAAGATAGACAACAGCAGGTATAAATGACCTTAATGGGAAATTTGCTTCAAAAATAGTTTTAGCAGATGATCGGAAAGGATGACCAGTCTGTCCATGCATTTGAACCTTCATATAGGCATTGATAATTTAAGATCTATACTCAAATCTGTTTGAGATTCAAAACTTTTAGCTACTGTGTATATAGTATATGTATGTGAACTTATGGTTACATACATCAATAATTTACCATAATAATACACATCATTTATTTCCCTTGAGATAGAGTTTGATGATGAGAGTCTCATGGGTATTATATTTGTTATAATGCTATCTTCCTATATAGCTGGTAGAATTATATCCATTGATTCCTTCTTTGGGGTAGAGGAAATAGCCCTGCAAACACCCAAACTTAGTTTAAAATCCAAGCAGCTTCCTCTTTCCTGACTTGCACCTTGAAAACTCCCTTCAGTACCCTCTTGAACAGGCAGTGAATCATCTACATGTGAATTCTTGTCCTCTACAGAGGAAAAGAATCCACCAGTGCACACGGCAAGCACCTTATAAGCCCACAAAGAGGGAACTCGGGAATGCCATTAGGGCAGCCTAGAAGATACAATCATGTTTCATGGTTTTATCATAAATCTCTTTACCTTAAAAGCCAGGCAACAGGCAAACTAGTCATGTGTGATGTTGGGTGACCCCTGAAAGTTCTTACATCCTGCTTGCTAGAAATCTGAGAAAACGCCCCTTGTGCTCCAAGCTGAGCAGCCAGAGGTATACTAAAGGCAAAGTACTGACTGTCACTTTTAGAGGGATTTTGTTCCAGGTTTAGGAGTTAAATTTTCCTAGGTTCCTGATAATGAAGAGTAATACATTTTCCGAAGGCACAACAAAGCATCCTTTCAGGTCACCACTGATTTCAAAATAAAACAAAGCAAAACAAAACTGGAATTTCCCAATTGAGTGTGTAAAAGGTCAACAGCTGCTGATGCTCAGAGATGGGGGATGTGGTGGAGACGGCCGGATGAGATGTGAGGGAGCAGTACAGTCAGAGGGACCATGCAACACACAATTGGCACTCAGAGGGGCCATGCAACACACAACTGGCACTCAGAACAGAAACACACCCAAGCACTAAAGAACTACTTTTCCATCCATCCATTTCTGAAGCATTCACAGGCCAGATCATAATAGCAGCCTCAATAATCTGTCTCAGCTTGGTTCTATTTGGTTCCCTTCTGCTCTAAAATGCATGTGTAAATACAATTGTCAAGGCCTGAAAGGAGCACATTGTGGGGTACCTATACAGTAAGGCAAATGCCAAGGGAGGTACTAAAGTAGAAAAATTAGACTATTATAGTAGAAGGTTTCTATTTGCATTTGTAGCACAGATACCATTTTGGTAAGATCACAAAGAGGATGCTGTAACATTAGGCTGGTACCTAAATGGATGTGAACACTACTTCTATTTACAAAGCCACAAATTTTCATGGCATTTAACACGTCTAGTGCTGACAAATCAGTGTCTGGACCTATTCGCAAGCTTAAGTAAACCAGGTTGATTTATAAATTGGAAGACCTGACTCTGCATTTATAAGAAACAGGAAGTTGTTATATCCAAATTATCAGAGTATTGCTTTTTAGCTTCATGTTGGGCAGGGCAGTGCTTCAACTGCTGTTATTTACACTGTGGCCATCCTGCCTGGCAGGATGACACAAGCATTCGAGGGGTGACACCACAATGGCAATTTTCTTCACTTATAGTGCAGAATTGAAGCTTCCTCAGTACTTTATTTCCAATCAGCTATTCAGCAGTTGTTTCAAGGTTTTAGCCATCAAAGATAAAGGGCACACCATATAAAAATATGAAAAATTCTTCTCTGAAAGTTACTGAGCATATTCAGAATGAACATTTCAGTTTTGGTGTTAAAGTGTCATTGCTTTATGCAGGAAGAGGGAGCTACAGCCTGGGTCATCCATGGTAGCACGATAATGTTCTTTGTAGCAGTGCTGGAGAAGTGATAAACAGAGGGTTGAAGATAGATTTCTTTTCAGCTGGTTAGATTTCTACTACAAGGTTTCTTGCAGGAATTTCTAGTCCTCTGACTCCTAAGTTCTACATGTATCCTGCATGTCCCTTTTCTATCAAACCTAAGTACTCAAGAACATGTGGGTCACCATATTTTAGGAGAGAGAGATGGACATTTAGATTATCTTTTACCTTCATTCTTCCCCAAAGACAGATGGTCATAAATCTGCCTTTTTCAGGCCTTCACAAAACTTAGAGTTTAATGCATTAACAAATTCCTTCCTTCTCTCTCCTGGCCTTTTCCTTGGGTTCTAATAAAGACACCCAGGTCATTTGTTGGCATTCATTCTCTACTTTTCCAGTAACAGAGAAAAAGTTTAATTTATCTGTTGGTTACTAGGTATGGGTATGTAGGACTATTTATAGTTTTGCTAAATAAGTAATAGTTATCAAATTAATTACACATCTGTACAGGTGGCCTCCATTGATCAAAAAGTACCCAGGAAAGTTATGGCACTGAGATAACTATTCTATCTGTGCTCTTACCGTGTCTGTGCATAAAGCCGACAAAAAATGCAATTCACAAAGAAAATGCTCTATTACATCAGAAATGGACACTGGGAAAATAGATCCAAGGAGCCAGACAACAAAGCAAAGCTAAGCCTAGACTTGGTTTGGTGATTTTTTACTTACTACCAATACTGGAAATACTGGGAATACCTGTAGAGAAAGAAAACAGGAAAGAAAAGTTGTTAGCTTTTTTTTTTTTGTAAATGACATTTTTAACTTAATATTACAAATCTTAGCAACTTGAAACAATAACATTCAGACCACTAGGAAATTCGAATGGAAAAACAATATATGTTCCATCTATTTATCTATCTATCTATCTATCTATCTATCTATCTATCTATCATCTATTATCTATCAATCATCTATCTATGCAACCATAGAAACCATATTACTTCTATTCTTAAGTTCCTGAGCTCACCAGATTTGGGAAGTTAATGTTCATCTTCAACAACTGGTACAAGGAAGCCTCATGATGGCAAATATTTTGTGCTTGGCTTGCCTTTAAGGTTAATGAACATTTGTATGTGGTTCAAAACAGATACTGAGTGAGGCTTATGTTCTGGTCACAGGGTACCGAATATGTACTGTGTAGACCTGTGCAGATATAGCCACATGTGCAATAGATCTTTTTAAATGTTATGAGATGCATGTGTTAGCTGTTGAAAAATCATTTGGCACTTTATTTGATTAATTTCACATAATCATCATTTTTATTCCTCTTTTACTTGTCAGATATGTGGATTAAACTCTGTAATAGAAACTTAATTGAGCAGAATAATTCAAGAATACATTAGGTTGTTCATATTGATCATGGACTTCATCGATTTTTCAGGCTTTCACTTTAATTCACAAGTTGTGCTAAGGTAGTGGCAGCATTTCAGGATGTGGCCTAACTTGGTATAAATGTAGACATGAATTTAGTGTGTCCAGATCAAATCTCCTAGCCAAGCAGTATAGTGCTGTGGCCAGGAGCAAAGGCTCAGGAACCAGGTCAACTGAGTTTGAAGTGGGCTCAGACCCCTGCATTCACCAGCTATGTGACCTTGGGGACATGCTGGCTTAGGTTCCTACCTCTCTGGGTTTTGGTAAAGATTATATCAATTGACAGAAGAAAAACATTCAGACCATTGCTTCCTGCATGCTACATCCATCTGTGCAATGATTATTATTACTGGTATAGCTGGTTCATCAAGCAACACTATGATGGATATTGCTATGAAAAGCCAGAGATTTCCATCCTTGCCACTAAACCCAGGTGCCATGGTGTGTGAGAACATGAGATAGGAGTTAGACATGAGTGAAAGTCTTGCTCTGCTACTGTCAGGTTGGATGATTTTAAGCAACTTCCCTGTCTTCTCTCAGCTTGTTTCCTCATCAGGAAAAAAAAAAAAAAAAAAAAAAGGACATTAATACCTACTGCCAAGGGCTGCTACAAGGACTGAACAAGGAATCCATAAACATGTCTGACACGTGGTACGAGCCCAGTACATGAAAGCTGTTAATGAGTCACTCCATGCATTCTCCACATCACCGGCCTATAGTAACGGGTGGTAACTGGGAGAATCATTACACTTCTATTTTAGTAGTTCTCTTGGAACAATTGTCCTCTGCTTATTTTGACTAATAATTGTATTTGCTCTGAGATTTCTAACTGTGTGTATGTGTGTGTAGGGGTGGGAGTACTGGGCATTGAACCCAGGGCATCCTACTTCTGGCTATACCCCTGCTCTATTTTAATTTTTATTTTGAAATAGGGTCTCACTACATTACTATACACTAGCCTCAAACCAGGGACAATACTGTATCAGCTTCCAAAGTGTTGGGATTGCAGGCAAGGGTCACTGTGCCCAGCTCCCAAGATTGGCTTTTTCATTTGTTTTCTTTTGGCACTGGTGATTGAACCCAGGGACATTCTACTTCCTAGCTACAATCCCAGCCCTTTTTAGTTTTTATTTTGAAATAGGGTCTCACTAAGTTGCTGGGGGTCTCACTAAGTTACTGAGGCTGGCCTTAAATTTGTGATCCTCCAGTCTCAGTCTCCCAAGTACTGGGATTACAGGCATGTACAACCACAAACAACTCTAATTTTGTATTTTATAAAACCAACAGCTATTTCCCTATGTCTGAGTGGGGAAGGTAGAACGAGGAATAAAGCCTTATTGTGACTTTTTAAGAAACCCTGGAAGGAATGAAATCTTACTTTCAGTTATTAGATATGTTAAAAATCTCTTGATTTTAAATGCTCAGAGTTTCTAGTGCTTCAGCTTAATTACTGATATCTGATCAACCAAAACTGGAAAACGAAATTTCCATTTCCATATTTTAAGTTTATCCTATGAACGGAATTTCAAGCTGAATGTGATTTCTGACCTGCCACTTCAGTAGACTATCTTTGCCGCAGTGTGACACTGACTTGGGACTGAATCTTTATTTATATATATATATTTTCCTTTGCAAATCCCCTGTTGAGTGAGGTACAATGGCAGCATCATAATTTTAGTATCAGTTGCAGAAGCTCCAAATTTCCCCACGATTGAAAAGTCCTACTCCATTGCAAGGAACTGCTTCCCTGTCGTAATCCATCAAAAAGAGAAGGGAAGTGAAGATGGCACAAGAGATTTCTTGTGTTTTCAAACTTACATGGTCCATGCGTAATACATGGTCAAGTTCTCAGCATGTTTGGCCAGACACAGTGAAAAGCCAAGCTGCAGGACTGTTTGATGCAGCTCTTGCTGCAGTTAAAGACTTTAGAAAGATGTAGAACTGTTTCCATCTCATAGGGGATACCAGGAGCATCAGGTTCATTCCAAGTATGTACACCTTGCCAAACAAGACCATTCTGAGATCCTATTTTCCTCATGAAGATCTTATTACCTAACTGTAGATGCTTAAAATTCAAGCTCTTCTTCATTTTTTGGCTTATAAATTTTTGAGGTACTGCCAGATGAGTCACTGTCTATGCCACTGCTGTAAAATGGGAATTGCTTAGAAAAGATTTTCAAACTGCTCATTTGAATAGAGATTTTTTTGAGGTTGAACATATCTGAACACCAAGGGATGGCCATTAATCTATTTTCAAATGCTACTTTTCCCCTAATCATTCTTTTTCTAATATTCAAAAACCTTGCTTTTGGTTCTCTGCAGAAACCTAAAGAATTGAGTAGACCTATCACATCCATTAAAAGACTACAGACAAGCCGGGCATGGTGGTGCACGCTTGTAATTCCAGCATTTGGGAGGCTGAGACTGGAGAATCTGGGTTAGTGGCCCACCTCAGCTACCTAGTGAAGCCCTCTGCAACTTAGTGAGACCCTGTTTCAAAATAAAGAATAAAAAATAGGGCTGGGGATATTGCTTGGAGGTAGAATGTGCCTGAGTTCAATCCCCAGTACTGAAAAAAAAAAAAAAAAAAAAAAAGACTACAAATAAGCCTGTTGTGGTGGATCACACCTATAATCTCACTATTTGAGAGACTGAGACAAGAGGATCACAGGTTCAAGGCCAACCTCAGCAACAAAGTCAATCAGGAAACTGAACTTGAGAAGGAGGGAGGGGGAGGGAGTGGGGTGGGAATTGGGGAAGGGATTAAATGAAAAATGTGTGCATGTATCCTTTATCAGCTTGAACCTAACAAAGATGTATGATTACAATGCACCAATTAATAAAAAAAATTAAAAATAAAAGAAACAAAAAAAAACATAAACAAAAAAGAATCAGAAAAAGGCTACAGTTAAGCCATGAGAAACCCTTCAAACATTCAAGGATACAAGACAGGAAGGCCTGGAAACAAACTGCACTAATTCATTTCATGATAGATGGGGAGTCTTTAGGGTCCTAAGGAATGAACCGATGACTGTGATTCCATCTTACAACAGTGACCATGATCACAGTGACAAGAATGAGTCAGATTGTGCTCAGGAAAACTGTTTAGACACATGCTGGCAGTTTTTAGACATTCCCTGTGATGTGACAACTATTATGTAAAGCATATTTTTACCTTTAGTTATTTCTTCCCTCCTTCTCCACATCCCTGATGGGGATTAGGGGCTCTCTCCTTTTGACCTCATAGCTTTTCATACAAGCACCCTCCACCAATGTGTCATCTTATTTGTGACTGTTTTTGTGTTTGCCAGAGAGCACGTAGGGGACAAGCCCCAAGTACTGTCCCTTCTATGTCTCTGCTACCTGCCCAGGCAATGTCTGATACAGAAGAGTTTCACAAAGTTGATTTGAACACAGTTTTTACTTGTTTCCATGAAGGTCTCTACTATAGTGAAGACTTTCGATCACTTTTGATCATAGTATGATTTTTCCCCCTATAAATGTTCCACTGATACTGAGTTCAGGATTAAGGAACACTTTTATTGTTTTTGAATAAATGATGCCCTTCTCATAGCAAGAGTTATAGAATATACAGATTCATTTCACTGCTTTTAAGTCCATGAAACTCAGAACTTAAGCCCAGTGTTGATGCTCAACTGGGGAAACTAGCATTTAATGCTGGGATTCTTTTCTTTCTATTCCTTTTCTTAATTATTCTTTTTAAATTCCTGTTTGGATACCCTTATTTCTATTTTTCTTATTTTCCCCTAAACCACCCAAGGGCACATACAGATTTTGAGGGGGTCTGTAGTGTATACAAATTTGAGAGCTCTCAATAAGAAAAAGAATATGCTATTAAAATACAAAATTAGGTCATGAGGTTGAACTTTTTTATTTGGAAGGGTTCCAGTGAGGAATCTGAAGTTTAGGCTTCATTAGCTTAAATTCACCTCTGTAAAAACCTCAAACATACTCAAGAAAGATAAGCAGATGGTAGGAAGATAAAAGAGAAGAGAGAGACTAAATAAGCTAATTCTCAGAGTGGTAAAAATTTGAGAGCTGAGAGGGATTTAAGCAATCATCTTATTCAGTCTTTTCATTTTACAGAAGAGGCAAAAAGAAGTGTGAAGGCCTTGTCCAAGCTGACCCTTCACATTCAGCGCTAGAGTGTGTAATTCTAGTCTTTGCCTGAAACACCACTAAACTCCTACCAAGAAAAGGAGCACTGGCATGCATGAGCTTAATGGAAGATTCTGCAAAACACAGTATATGATTTTAGAATTAATGCTTCTCCTAAAGTAGAAGTGTCATTTTAGGGGAGAAGTTCATATATGTTAAGTGGCCCAAAAGGCCATTATGCCACCCTGTGCCAAAAGAATAAGAAAATGCCTGCCTTGTAGGGACTTGCAGTTATTCCCTCCCTCCCATCCCCTTCTACTCTCATATTTATTTTCATGTTTCTTTTAAAGGAATACTGCTGCAAATAGGGAAATGAGGACCTGGTAGAATTATATAATGTGATATTTTCTTTTCCCTCTTCTGTTTAATTTTATTGCCCCTTCCCCACCCAGCAAATAGCTAACAGGCATATAATTAAGTTTAAGGAAGTCAACATGATGGAGATCTCAAAAGTAAACACCCTGATCCACAGAAGCAGATTAATGCAGTGCTAAAAGCTATAACTCCTTTTGAGAATCAATGGAAGGTTCAGCGGCTTTTCATCAAGAGGCAAACAGAAGGGATAAGAATTCAGCCTGCTTCAAACCGAAAGGAAAAATTACCACTGCTGTGATAGATGGTTTGAAAAAACCCCATCAAGCAGGTGACTAGATCTCACAGCCAGACTGCAGCCATTGGGAGCTCTAACTCCAAAAAGGCCCGCTGAAGAAGAGGTGGGAAGGGAGTGAGAAAACATCTTGCAGACTCGTTCGTATTGCAGAGGAATGGCTTCCAATGTCCTTTCAGTCTGAGTTCCTGGTCCAGACTGATATTGATGGGAGGTGTGGTGAGTTGTGTCCCAGGAAGTTGAAAGTGAGGGAAATAAGATTGCCCTCAGAAAATTATGCTGCGAAATCATCATATAAATGATCCAAACAGAGAGCTAATGTCACCTTACGGCCACAGAAGGGCTCTGGGACCTGAGTGTACGTGGCGCACTTGACAGAGGTGACATTAACCTGCCTCACTGTATCAATTTATCTGGAGCATGGAAGGATGAATTAATCAAAAGGTAGAAGCCGAGAAGAAGGAGCATCCTGAGGCATATGGTGGCAGTACTGTTGTAGCAGTGTCTCAGGAAGAGGGAGCAGTAACCTGTAAACCTCAGTCCCTCAGGGTTGTATCAGCCTTAGGAAGGCTGACCCTGTAAGATGGATGGGTCAGGATGTTTCAGCTGGATGCTATTAACATGAAAGCCATTTAAATTTCCTGATCCCTTGCTCACCAAGCAACCTTGTGATTATTATCTGGCTCTGCACAGAGACTTAATTACAGGAAAGAGACTACACTGGTCATAAGGGCTTGAATATTCTGGATACCGCAACAGTTATTTCATATCATGGATGAATAAATAGGCATTTGGCCACAATTTACCTATCTATATAGTTGTCTCCAAGGGTAGAATTTGCTGATCATGTGCAGATCTCAGGAAAAAAATAATAATCCCATCAACTAGCTTCATTATATGCTTATTAGGTCGCTGGCACTGTCTAAATGCCTTACTTGTATTAATTCATTTAATTTTTATGACAGCCCTGGAAAGTCAACAGTCATGGTGATTTTAAAGACAGAGGAAACACAAACATGAAAGATGATAAGTAACTTGCCTGAGAGCATCTTGGTCAATTGAGAAGAAAACTGAAATTTGAACCCGGAGGTCCAGGTTCTAGACTTTGGCCTGTAACAACCAATATACTGCCATTCAACAACTATACCCTCATTAAATTTATTATAGGCCAATATCTGTCTCTCTAGTCCTCAAATTAAAAAAATATAAAAAGAAGAAATTTTTACTTCAAAATATACCTGCAGTACAACCTAATGTTATCTGAACTAATCTGGTGGCAAAATTAGATTGGAACTGTTATAAGATTATTAGTCATAGGCTTCCTTATCTGACTTGGGAAAATAATCATATGTCTGCTGCAGAAATATCAAAATGTCTGATTAAATGTGGCTGCCTGATATTTTGCCATGGGTACTGTTGTAATATAACATATGTGTACTGTATGCCCACTCTAAGATCCTAAAACTATTACATTCCAAACCCTATCTGGTTTGATGAGCTTCAGGTTAAGGGACTATAGATTGGGTGATGAGTAATGTGGTATTCTAGTTGTATATGCAGGCTAATGAGCTTGGTTTATACACATCAGGCCCTGTGAAGAGGAACTTTACCTACCATGTGGACTTAATTAGGGATCTGAGTCTGAAAGACTCGTGGTCAGAGCAGGACAGTGGTCAAGTCCCACAGGCAGTTCATGTGCCTCAGGAAGGCCTGTGAAAGCCAGTCAGCCAGTGTGCTGTTTAGAGATGGCTGGATGGGCCACATGGACCTATGAGTCTTTGTCTTATTGGAATTCTTTAGATTTCAGATGGTCTCTTCCTGTTGGGGACTGAAGTTTCTTGTGTTAGAGCTGCTGAGCTAAAAAGGCTCATCTTCCAGAGGATACAAGGAGATTGATGGGAGGCCCATGTACCCACATGCACCTTACAGCATTATTACGATTACCTGTTCATTCACCAAAAATAATGGTTCCACAAACATTTATAAAGGCCAAGAATAAAACACAGCCCTGCTTTTACATGACTAGCATTTTAGCTCCTGCAGTCAGAGAGACCTGAGTTTAAATCTTGCTCTGCTACACAGTAGCTGTGGGACCTCAGGACAACTTACTTAACCTTTCTGTGCCTTTGTTTCCTTATCTTTAAAACTGAGGTAATAATAGCACATATCCAATGGGGCTGTTGTAAGATTTAAGGCAAAAAAGCACATAAAGTGCTTCACAAAGTGCAAAAGCCTATGTTACTTACAAAACAGTAGCTATCATTAGTATCATTATTATCAATTTTTTTCATAGATAATTCTGTAAGACACACATTAGCAAAAGTCTAGAGAGGAGTGATTGATTTTGCATGGGAGAGCTTAGGTGGGCTTCTTTGAGGAGTTGGCATTGAGGGGCAATTGTGAAAAAAGATGAGCAGATTTCAATACAGAGTGAAGAGAAAGGTGCTTGGGGGAAAGGGAATGAATTTAGCATCTAGCATATTGACTTTGAGATCTTTGCAGACAGCTGGCAATATTGGTCCGGATTCACTAAAAAGATTGAAAGTACAATTGGTTGATTACTACTAAGCCAATATTACTAAGAACTAAAACCACGGGAATAGATTGGAATGCCAAGGGGGGAAAAATTGTACACGGAGAAGAGGCAAGGGTGGGGAACATGAAAATTTAAAGGAAGAAGAGAGGGGAGTACTCAGAGGCAGAGAAATAGCAATATAGATCTAGGAAGAGATCTATTGGTTGGGAGGAGCCTGACTTGTTCAAACTGGCATCAAAGTGGGAAAGCTACTCAAATTTAACCAGAGAAGCAACATAGTATAATGTACAGTCCCTGAAGTCAAGACACACCTGGATTCAAATCCCCTCTCTCAGCCTTAGTAGCTGTCTAAACCTTAAACAAGATGCTTCCCCCTATAATTATAATATTTCATGTCTGTACAATAAAAATAGTAGTATCTATGTTCCAATACTGTTGTTAAGATTAGAATGGACTAATGTATAGAAAGCACTTAGGAAATTGTCTGGAGGATGACATACCATGTGTACACCTGGGAAAAGAAAAATCAGTCAATGCAAATTTAATACTAGAGAAAATAATAGAACAATCATCAAATTATTTCCCATCACTCAGAGGAGGCCTAGCTATTGTGTAACAATTCCAGTTGGATTTCTGAACAAACAAATAATGTCAATGTCAGGCCAATTTAATTTTCTTTCTTCGAAGAATATTAGACTGTGTAGGTAAGAAAAAAGGAAAAGATTGAATAGAGCTGAACAAGCTGGGCTTTTTTTCTGTCTCCATGACATTCCTATCACTAGGTTGTAGAAAATTGTTTAGATCAACATGTCCCCAAAAGAGTGTTTTATAGAAAGTTATTAAGTGTTCCACGAAACAAATGACTGGGAAATTCTGGGTAACACAGGTTACTTTACTGTAGGACTTCTCAAACGATTTTAATAAGATAATGTGACTATCTAGGAGTTAGTATAATGCATAGCATTATCTAAACCTTACTTGGCTGCAGCATTCATTTAGGGTTGTAGAACATAGGTTGGAAGTAGAAATATAGATATTATATTATCTGTGCTGGAGTTATGATTTCTGCAGGGAGATTATTAAATTTTTATCCGTTATATGTAGAAAAATATCATGTGTTGTTCCACAAGGATAAGAGTTTAAAGATTGCTATTTAATTTTTTTATTCATGAGCTGGACAGTGGGAATCAACAGGATCTTGATTAAGCATGAAGTTGGACTCAGTTGCTATCTACTTGGAAGACAAAAATAAAATTCAAATTATATTCAAGATAAGATTTTATCAGAGCCAGGTGTGGTGGCGCATGCTTGTAATCCCAGCATTTGGGAGGCTGAAACCGGAGGATCCGGGTTTGAGGCCAGCCTCAGCTACCTAGTGAGGCACTCTGCAACTTAGTGAGACTCGGTTTCAAAATAAAGAATAAAAAATAGGGCTGGGGTGTAGCTCTGAGGTAGAATGCCCCTGAGTTCAATCCCTAGTACTGCAAAAAAAAAAAAAAAAGAGTTTATCAAAAGTAGAATGAAGATCAATAGAGGGAAGAAAGATGTCTTTTCTACAATACGTGAGCTTCGTAGAAAAATAGGAAAATGATTTTCATACACATGTGTATGTTTTTAAAAAATATCATGAAAACACACTGGTTCTTGAATAAAAGCACAAAGAACAAAAATACCGCCACAAAAGTTATTACTCTGCCTAGTTCACAAGAAGCTAGGGAAATATGGCATACTTCTCAGATGGGCTGGCTTATTCTAGTGTCAATGTTCTGTGCCCTTCTTTCTTGTCTCTACACCATTAAAAGGTAGCTTTAAGTTTCTCTGGAATACAGGACCTCCAGAGCTGGGTGACATTCAGCAAGGTCCCCATCTGGGATGTCCCTGGGTGGTGGGATGAGTGTCTTAGGAGGGGCATCTTGTAATTGCCTGCTTCAAGGAAAGCCTCCTATTTCTCTTGCTGAAACCTGCAAAGGTGAGCAGAAATTGACTTTCCTCTCCAAAAGTTCTCCTGGCTGACTGAGATTCTGCTAAATCTAGAGTTTATCTAGTATGAGTGTCATTTCTAGGCCATTGAAAGGAAGATGCTAAAGGACTAGAGACTGCAATCCCTCTCTTTTTACTTCTTAGGTTTGAAGTTTGGTATTACTTAACTGACTCATAGTACACCACCCATAGTCATGTGTGTGTGTGTGTGTGCGTGTGTGTGTGTGTGTGTGTGTGTGTGTGTGTGTGTATGCCATTGGGGATTGAACCCAGGGGCGTGGGTGTGCGTCCATGTGTGTGTACATCTATATGTGTGTAAAAGAAAAAAACAAGATGAAGCCAGGTGTAGTGGCACACACTTGTGATCCCAGCATTTGGGAGGCTGAGACTGGAGGATCTGGGTTCACAGCCAGCCTCAGCTACCTGGTGAGGCACTCGGCAACTTAGTGAGACCTTGTTTCAAAATAAATAATAAAAAATAGGGCTGAGGGTATAGCTCAGAGGTAGGATGCCCCTGAGTTCAATCCCAGCACTGAAAAAAAAAAAAAGAAAAAAGAAAAAAAACAAGATGAAAGGACAATCATAAAAGTGCTTGAGGTCCACTGCTTGGTGCTTGTCTTGAAGTATCACACTAATGAATTAGAAGATTTCCAGGACAAGCAACCAGGTAAGACACAGGAAAATGTTATCACATGAAAAATGGTGTGGATGATGGATGATGTTTTAACCTAAAGAAGCAATGAAACCAGGATCAATGTAGTTCTTTTATGATTTCAAAAGATAAAATAGTTAGAAATTAGGAGATACTCAACATTGATGTTAAGAAATGACTTTTGTAGCAATTAAAACCATTCAACAATGGACAAGACTACCTTATGAAAAGAGTCCTAAAAATAAAATTATTTTTGAATACTTATATTGTGACAGGTGTTGTGCTAAACATATTGCATGCATTAGCTTATTCAGTCCTCTCAAGATCCCTATGAGGTAGGAATTGTCATTTTCCTCTCATTATGGAAGGAAAACAGGGTGCTGGAGAGGGTTACTTTTTCAAGGTCACACAGCTAGTAAATGGAGGAATGGGGGTTTGATCCTGGAACACATGTACTGAACCGCTAAATCATTTATTGCTGTCCTTGGGTATTTTAAAGCAGTCTGATATGTCAGAGATTATTGTTGATTTCAAAACTCCTCCACTGCAAGGCCAGACCATTGTAGATAATTTCTAAAACCTTCATCAAATTTCTGACATATTGATGACTAATACATTGAACTGAACCTCCATGGCCATTGGACCCATCTGTCACTCTCCTCTTTTTAGAGAAGTCCAGAATTCCAGAGAAGGTAAAAAAAAACAAAAACAAAAATCAAAACTAACAAACAAAAGCTCCCCAAAACAAAAAACCCCAAAGACAAAACAAAACAAACAAACAAAAAAAACAAACCCAAATACCAAAAAACTAGGGGATGGATGGACAATCTGACCTACAAGACAAATCAAAGGAGGTTGCATTCCTTGGGCCATGGACTGACTGGATAGTCTTCAGTATGCAGAGGATTAGGGGTGTGCAAGTCATTTCCACAGAGAATATAGCATGAAATTCATTTCAGCAAGAAAGCCTGATTGAAACAAGAAGGTATTCCCAGTGAAAATGTCTTGAAATAAACAAATTCTTTGAAGTACAATTATGGGTAAAAGAACAGGGTCCTATTAGAATAGACACCAAAGCCTTCAACAGCAGCCCAGCCCAGCCCAGCTGGCTCTGATGGCCTTAGCAAGCTGGCCTACCCTGAGAATGAACCAGAATGCTGGCAAGCATTTGTGAACTTCATTCTCTTTCCTCCTGTCCCACTAAAGAAGGCAGTAGACCCTGAAAATAAATTGGAGCCATTTTCATTTTGGAAAAGCTTTAAAACTAAATTTGACAACTGTGGTGATAGGGGCTCTCAGGTAACTAGCCATAGGGTATTGCAATAAATAACCTCATGAGATCCCTTCCAAGTGCATGAGTCAATGGTTCTTGACAGTTGCAGAAAGCCCACAGAATCTCCATTAATAAAACCGCCTTGCAAAAATCAACATTTTTGCTCAAGAAAGCTTTCATGTATTAATTTTAGGAGCAATAAGTCAGTTTTTTTTTTACTTTAACACAGAAAGAAACTGAATACCCTTACAAAGAGATATTTTTTAACATTTTGAAGGATATTTTTTCTGCCTCACAGAAAATTTTTATCATAATTTCATGTCCCCACACTTCATGGCTTGTTACTTGGTCCATTACTCTTACACTTAACTTGATAAGGTCCTGGTTCCTGTGATATTAGTTTTTAGGTTTGGCTTCTCACAGCTGCCTCTTTGAAGTGCCTGATAACATTCTTAGCCTTGCACAGAGCCGGTGGCTTTTCAAGTTCTCATTCTCCTGTGTTCATTGTCCTGCTGTTCTTCTTACGTCTCACGGCATGGGTATACACTAACCTCGTCCTTCCTCTGCTTTTGAAAGAGGGCTAACCCTGGGCTTCTGCAGGTGGCTAATCATTCTGTCCATGGCATTGGGCAAATTATTTGTGAAAATAATCACCTTTCTCCATGAGCATGTCAGAGTCTGATCTCCTTTGGATATTCAAGGATTCCAGTGGGGGCATACATGTGGGTGTTAATGGGCATCTCACATGGCTCCTGTGGGCATAGATAATGCCTGTGCTCTTTCATGTGCACAAAATCCCCCTCTATTCTTAATGTGGTACCCAGAGGCCTACAGTCATGCTTTTTATCCAAGGGGCCTCTCCTCACAGCATCCATGGTGGCTCCACTGCTGGAGGTTGGGAAAAGCCAATTATTTCACTGGGCCATGTTAGAGCCTAGCTAAAATTGGAGAGGAAATCCACTTCTGGACCAAGCATCTCTTGGGTTCCCCAGTGTGGGAAATGGGGTTTTAAACACTTGATGAATTTCTGGAAGTACTTTATGAATAGTTAGAATTGAGAGTTTTCAAGTTTTTTTTTTGCTCTTTTAATAGGAAATTAATTTGGAGGAGGAAAAAAAAAATCACCTCCCATTTGATCCATTTAGGAAAAATTCCTTCCAAGATTTTAAGAAGCATTTCTGAATACCTCTAATGGGAATGCTAGGGGAGTGAATTTAACAGGTGATCAGAGTGCTAAAGCATGCTTATGGAGAGTAAAATAGGGGCTAAAACTTCAGCTGCATTTTGGAGAGAAATGGGACAACTGATAAGAGGAGAAAAATCACAATCCCAGGTGAAATTGAGAGGAACTAGCAGCTCATTATGCACAGAACATGGTGTTATGGAGCAAAGTTACTCACAGGTATTTGCAGTGCCTTTAGGGATGGGGAGATATGAGCCTGGACTCCAAGGTCGGCCCTGATAGTTCTTCTTGCATTTCCCACAGTCTGGACCTGTAGTGTTGTGCTCACATTCACATGTCAGTTTGCTGTTGTCATATACACACACAGTAGCATGGAGATTACACTTGCACCTAGGCAGAGGAGAGACAAAGAGTTCACTGTCAGTCAAGTTGGTCTTAGTGGTCTAGCTCCTGGGTGGTGGCCCTTAAACCCTGTGGTGCTTCAGACTGTACAGAGACATCTGGGAAAATGTAGATTTGCAGGCCTAGCCCTTAGAATCTTTCAATCGGTGCCTTTTGAGGGTGGGGGATCTCATGCTATAGCCTGTCTTCCTACCACACTTTGAAGAAGCCTAATACAAGTCAGTTCAGTGGAGTGACCAATGTACTCATCAGACAGCTGTTTATCTAGCCAGCATTTCCCAACAGGTATCCAAAATATTGCCACTAGTGAGAGGTTTTTCTGTGATATTATCAACTCCTTGGCAACTTCACCTTGTTTGAAAGAACAATCTTCTTTTCTTGAAATCACTAGGAAAATTCTTTTTTGGGGGGGGGGAAGGTTCAGAAATTTATTGAAATTGATGACATGTTTAATCTTCCATAAGCATTCATCCAGCTGCCTTTCAGAGGGTAAGCCAAATGTCTGCTGCTTATTCTTATTTATTTAAAAAGAAAGATAAGCCAGGTGTGGTGGTGCATGGCTGTAATCCCCGTGCTAGGAAAGCTGAGACAGGAGGAGCACAGGTTTGAGGTCAGTCTCAGCAACTTAGCAACTTAGCAAGACACTGTTTCAAAAAAGAAAAAAGACTGAAGGTATAGTTTGGAAGTAGAATTCCCTAAGTTCAATCCCCAGTACCAACAACAATAATAATATAAATAAATGTATAAAATAAAAAGAAACATAAACATTAGAACAACTTGATATTTGGCATTATTATCCATAGGTTCCATGGGTCATAATCAGGCCTTCTCATTTTGGGCTCTAAAATGACATTTCTTCAGATCAGAAGAGGTTTTTTTTTCCCCCCAAGAACTCTTACTGACCTACAGGTGGGAGGGTGAGACAGTAATTCTCAGACTTCCCACACAGCAAATAAGGTCATCACAAAAGTCCCACAAAAATAGGCCAAATGACTCTAATAAAAGATGCTTAGAATCCTAGAAAATAAAACCCTGTGTGTGGCAGGGGATTGAAGTCATTAGTGGAGGCTTTGCCTTTGCTGTCTGCGAATAAAGAGGTGATATATGAGAGGCAACACTGGAATATGCAATTTCTACAGAAATGCATTCCCGTATTCGAAGCCTTTGACTATAAAACTGCAAAGGCCAACCCGATACTTGTTGAGGTAGCAGGTTATAAATCGTCTCACACCAAGCATGGGCCACACCCTCTGGAAAGGGAAAACCTACGCTGACAGAATGACCATGCCCAAAGAGGCCAGCGTAATGCATGTGGGAAGAGAGTTTCACACAAAGAGGACTTGGACACCAGTGCTTGGGGATCAAGCACCAAAAGATGCCAGAGTCATAACCTGAAATATTTTATGTGAACGTGTGTGTGTGTGTGTGTGTGTGTGTGTGTGTGTGTGTGTGAAAATGAGTCCAGGAACAAGGACAAAAATATAGAAACTCAAGTTTCATAAAGACAAATATTGAGGTGTTTCTTGTTTTTCTTTAGGGCAGATGTCATGAACTGGGAAAAATAACAGACTATTCATTCTTAGGTAGAAATATGAAATTTGTTAACAACTGATGTTGATGTTATAATGTCTGCATTAGCAATGGCCAGGTTTCCCTTTTGATGAACTGTTGGAACAGTAATCCATGCTTATGGCAAGAAAGAAAAGGAGGGGCTGAGACCATTGCTAAAGGCTGCTAGGGTCCTAAAGTAGTGCTTATCCACTCAAACATCCCAGAAGACCAAGCCTCAGCGTCCTTACGGGTCCACCACAATGTGTAATAATTCTAACTACACTCTGCCGTCTATGTATTTATGAACTGTGATAAGCTGGAAGACTACCATTAAAACAATACCTATTTAACTTAGACATATAAACAACACCTTTGAAAAATTAACATTTTCACAATCTTAAAAAGGCAGGAGAAAAAATAGTTCAGTTAAATAGACAGTGTTTAATTATGAGCTAGGTCCTATAACAATCTTATACCCAGGCAGTTACTTGTGCTAGATTGTTTATTAAAGGATCTTTCTCCTTCCCAACATTAGCACCTTTATTTATAGGTGTGTTTTTATATATGGAGGATGTTTGAAACCCAAGTGACAGAAGCACCAGCTGATACTGATTTAGCACCCGATCTTCTGGTGTTAAAAACTCCAAAAGAGGAAATGAACAATGTGACCCCAAAGAGTTCATAGGTGAAGACTAAGATTGCAACTAGTAATTGTAAATTAGATTACATATTTTATAACTGCTTATACTTCCATATTTGTAGCCACTCTCTAAGTTACAGGTAAATTTTATTCTTAAGACACTATATTAGTTGACAAAATATTCTTTGAATAATAAAAAGGAGATAAAAGGAGAATAGGTGAATGGATTAGTATTCTTTTTCTCAGATTTCTTCCAGCAAATGGCTCATTATACCTTATCCAAAAACTTGCTTTGAGGCTCTCAACTCACCTTATAACTCTTCCCTAATAATATCTCTATATCTATCTCTATATCTATCTATCTATCTATCTATCTATCTATCTATCTATCTATCTATCTTACATATTAATTTAGAAAAGGTCTCACTAAGTTGCCCAGGCAGGGCTTGATCTTGAGATTCTCTTGCCTCAACCTCCTGGGTAGCTGGTTTGCCCTTTTCTAAAATCTATCCTGACCACTACGACACCCTGCACTATGACACCCTGAGCTTTAACTCTTTCGATTTCCCTAATTCCTTCCCTTGTGTTTGGTTTGTTACTTAAGTTTCTTTATACTTTCATATTATTAAACTCACTGCACAGGTCTCTCCTGTCTTACCTGGAGGGGGTGTGTGTTTGTGTGACTATCCACCTTGTACCTGGTCTTCTTCCTCTCCTTCCTTGAGTTTCTAGCACTTGCCATCTCCATCCCTCATCCCTCTTTCCAAATGACCACAGCTTGTCTTGTCAAGATCACCCATGCTCCTTGTTGGAAATCTGATGGATACTTTTCCCTGCCTTATTCAACCTCTTGGTGGGATGGACACTATAGGCTGCTCCTTTTCCACTGGCGCCCTCCCCAGGGGACACTCAAGATTGTGTTCAGGCCCTCTTCTTCTGCCTTTTCTCTGTACATGCTGTTCTTTGGATTCTGACCCAGCACTGTTGCTACATTCTCCCTGGGCATTCCTACCTAAGTGGGCCCTTCATTTTCCTTTGATGATTCTTAACTTTCTTTAAGTTACAGACATATTAAAAGCAATTTGTACCATCTTCCTCCTCAACTCCCAAATAAACATATATTAAACAAGTTAAAAAACTGGAAACATTTCAGAGATTCTTTGTTATCTATAGAGAACCATAGAAACCCTTCCTTCCATTACTATCAGGCAAAGACTATCTGATCAATGCATTGATAAGCCCTTTATCTGTATCTCCATCATGGTTCTCTGTCCTGGACTTCAGATTTATTCATCCAAATGCCTCCTGGAGATAGGCATGATGGCACACACCTGTATAATCTTAGCTATTTCTGAGGCTGAGGTAGGAGGATCACAAGTTTGAGGTCAGCCTGGGCAACTCAGGGAGACTCTGTCTCATAAAATAAGGGCTTGGAGTATGGCTCAGTGGTAGAGTGCTTGTCTAGCATGTGCAACCCCTGAGTTCAATCCCCATTTAACACACACACACACACACACACACACACACACACACACACACAAAACAGCCTCTTGGACACACAAGATCCACACTCCCAAATTGAACCCTTTTGCTTTCTTCTCTTACCTATTCCTATTTGTGTGTTTTCTGTTTCAGTCAATTGTATAATTGTACTACCTTCCACCCAGTTTGCCTAGAACAACTCTTCCCTCTCCCTTTCCTAACACATCTAGCCTATGATTACTCGATCTGTCACTAAACTTTTGAGATTCTGTTCCTTTTGTATCTTTCAAGTTTTATGTTGTAGCAATGATCATTCCTTCACTGTGATTGTCATTGCCTTTGCTCTGGTCTATTACAACAGCTTCTAAACAGAAGTTAGTGCTGCAATCTTGCTCCTGTCTACTTAATCTCAACATAATCATCAAATCAGTCTTTTACACAAATATATTTGGGTCACTCTTGCCTTAGAACGACTGTATGACTTCCTATTATTCTCATGATGGAGGGAGTTTAAGAATCATGGCTGCAAGTCCCTTCTCCAGCTTCCTTGGTATAACTCCTAACTGAACACTTAGTTCTTCAACCGCTGCCTTTAGATAACCTTAAATGCTGTTTTCCTGTCTACAACAATCTACTCGCCTACCTTGACTTCTTTTATCTGGATAATGCTTTCCTTTAGATGTAAATTTGGTTATCTCCATGCAGTTCCTAGTTGATATTAATATCTTATTGCTCAGAATTTCTTTGGCTCTTCTTTCTGGATCTTTTTTTCTTCCAGGTGAATCTTAATATTGTTTTTTTCTAGCTTTGTGAGAAATGTCATTGGCATTTAGCAATTGCATCGAATCTGTAGATCACTTCTAACACCAGTTAGAATGGCAATCATTAAGAATACAAACAATAACAAATGCTGGTGAGGATACAAAGGAACTCTTATATACTGTTAGTGGGATTGTAAATTAGTACAGCCCCTATGGATATCAGTATAGGGTTCCCAAACAAACAAACAAACAAACAAGGAATGGAACCAGCATATAGCCCAGCTATACCACTCCATGGTATCTTTCCAAAAGAATTAAAGTCAGAATACTATAGTGATACATGAATATCCATGTTTATAGCAGCACAATTCACAATAGCTAAATTATAGAACCAACTCGTGTTCATCAATAGATGGATAGATAAAGAAAATGTGGCATATACATACAATGGAGTTCTACTCAGCCATAAAGAAGAAAAAAATATGTCTTTTACAGGAAAATGGATGGAACTAGAGAATATTATGCTAAGTGAGATCAGCCAGTCTCAGAAAGTCAAGGGTTATCTGTTTTTTCTCATATGTGGAAACTAGAGAGAAAGTAGGAAACGCAAAGCACTTTAAATAATGTGAAGAGAGATCAGTAGAATATAGAATGGGTTTGGGGGAGGGAGTTGGGGAGAGGAAAAAGGAAAATTGAGGAAAGAAACATTTCAAATAATACTATGGCAATATATGAAATATCACTACCAATCTCACTAACCTGTGTTGGGAGGAAGAGGGTGGGTATGGAAGGAAGTACACCAAGATCTATGTGTAGGTATGTTTGTATCACATTGGGAATATTTGTATAATTGCAACGAAGGCAATACTTGTCTGGTATGCAAAAGACTCTGGGTTCCATCTCAGGACAGAAAAATAAATCTGCGGATCAACTATCTTAATGCTTTTCCAACCCTTCAGAATGTCTCTCCTACATGCTTTTATGAGGCATATCTAGCTGCATAATGAAGCCAATGCTACCTCTGCTACACGTATGGGCTGCATTTTAATTGCTTATTTTTCTGTCACTCTCAGTAAAGCATGAACTCCTGGGTGGCAGCAGTCACATTTGCTCTATTTATTGCAACATTCCCAGTATGTGTCAAGGTGCTTGACACACAATAGGTACTCAAAAAATAGCTTATGGTTAAGACAACTGAATCATCGGAAAGCAAGAACTTTGTGTGCATGTTCTACTATGTCTAGCATGGCAGTGGACTAATAATAGTGCATTAATAGGCATTATACTAAATCAAGCATCCCATGATGTATGCTGAAAACTGCCACATGTCCTCATTGTTGGTTTCATAACTAACCCCATAATAGGCAAAAGGAATTCTATCACATTGGTGAGATTTTGTAAGCCTAATTTAATTTAAACTCCAGCGATTTTACCCAGTGGCTGAAACCTAACGTAAGAGCTTTCCTAAAACAGTCCTGAAAGACCTAGGAAAAGAACACAGCTCAAGAGAGAGGCCAACAAGGCTCTTGCAAGGCATAATTATTCTGTACACCTTTTAGCCTCAGCTCTGTATGCAGGGATGACCAGTCCGGTTTAGTTGAAGTTTAGGGGAGCATGGCTTGGGCACTAGCTAACTATAACATCCCCAGCAGTGGCTCTGCTGACCCAGTGCAGCTTTGGGGCTGTCTTTCCTTACTCACTGTGACAACACCATGCTGGGGCCAAGCATTGAAAGTGAATGCTGAAACACCATCACACTGGCCTGTATTGGAAATAGTTCTCCTTCATTTCCCACAGCCAAGCTCCTTCTCATCCCTCCCATTCCAATCAGAAGCGAAAATCCTTTATTTGGAGCCCTTGCCAGGGTGGCTTTTCCTCCAATAGGGAAAAAAAAAAAAAAAAAAAAAAGATAGATTTCACAATGCTGAGAGATTGCTCTCAATTCCTGGTGTTGTGACCTTCAGCCTGTGATGGGTGGAGGGCAGATTTCTGTGATATGCCACTTGTCTCTGACAGATTCATTATCCATTTCCACGGCCATCGGGCTCCCACATCCACTGTCAAGTTAGGCGGGGGAGGAGCTGTACAAGTGGAGACCTAAAAGCCCTTAACAGCAGTCAAATATCTGATGTTATGGAGACCAACCTATTTACTGATTCTGTTTACACACACAGAGCTCACACCAAGACAGTGCAGCTAGAAGTAATTGACTTGCATGTACCTTGAAGATCTGCTTGTGCGCAAGTGACAAACAACGGACCCTGTCAAACAGGGGCTTCGCTGAGATAGACTAAAGAAAAAAGTGAGCTCTGTTCTGTGATATAAACTTAACAAACACCCGTGTGTTCTTGCTTTCAACCAGGTCGGTACTTCCTGTATTTTAGTGACCAGCTGTCATGAGTCAATTTAATCTTGCTTATAAAAAGGCTCCAACATTTAGTTCTGTGCCACCTGCCAGTAGGTATGAAAAACCCATGCAGTCTGCCTGGTTTTTCTTTATAACTTAATATATCTATTCTGGGAAGTGTGTTATCCGCCAGAATTTCCTGCCAGTTAGAGGTCTGTATAGTCTATTACTAATGTTTCAAATAGAGGTACTGAGCAAGAAGGAAAACTGGCTCATTGAGAAGCAAGACAGGAAGTGAGGCCAGGTGTGCTGCTTTGCAGGTCTGGTTTTGGCTGCTTTTCCTACAGGGGAGGATTCACTGTGAAGTGAAGGAATTTTAAGCCTCAGGGCTGTTCAAAGGCCCAGAGGAAGAACCTTAGCAATGTGGTCATATGCTTTTGTATAATTTGCACTTTTTTTTTTTTTTTTTTTTTGCAGTACTGGGGATTGAACTCAGGGGCATCGGGGGCATTTGAATTCCGAACTATACCCTCAGCCCTATTTTTTATTCTTTATTTTGAAACAGGGTCTCACTAAATTATGGAGGGCCTCACTAAGTAGCTGAGACTGGCTGCAAACCTGCCATCCTCCCAAGTACTGGGATTTCAAGCCTGCACTACCACACCTGGCTCTGCATCAATCCCTCTTTTCCACTGCCATCAACAGGCATGT
The DNA here is from genome assembly GCA_004027655.1 of Graphiurus murinus. NCBI lineage: Eukaryota > Metazoa > Chordata > Mammalia > Rodentia > Gliridae > Graphiurus > Graphiurus murinus. The sequence continues at coordinate 20,541 of PVLC010006160.1, read as the reverse complement.
TTCAGGCACTACCAAGCCTGAATCAGCCCCTGGTTATATCTCCTGCCTCAAATTGACACTAGCTACACAAATGCTATTAGAAAAGCGATTAGCTTCCTAAATCTCTTTCAAAAAAAGTTGACCAATTATACAAGGCCTCCTGCATACTTTTGCTGCCTCTGTATCTTTCACCTACTTCTTCAGATTAACAGATGAATTTCTGGTTCCTACCTTAGCACAGTATTTGAAATGGGCATTTGCACCAACATAATGTAGAGATTATGAGTTAGAGTGATGGAATTGGGCAACCCAAGTTCAAATCCTGCGTTTGCCACTTATTTGTTGGGAGGTCATAGATGGATAACTTAACAACTGAATAGAGCTAACGTTGACTGAATACTTTCAAGTACCTGACATTGTGCTAAAAGGTCTTTGCATATGCAACACATTATTTTGTAGAGACCTCACAGTAATCCTGTGAGATTGGCACTGGAAATTACAGAAGGTGCATTTGAATATTAAAAGGGCTAAGCAACCCATGAACAAGACAGAGCAGTGAATCTGCCTGTGGGCAGCCTGCCTCCAGAATTCTACTGTCATTGCTGTGGAGGACATCCTGTCTTCCTAAGCATGGCTGACCTTCAGTTGCTTCATCTGCAACCTGCGGACACCAAATGTACATATGTCAGAGGACTTTGTTGAAGACTGAACAAGATAATGCACACAAGCCTTTAGGATTGTATTTGACACCAAGTTCGAATAAATGTTAGTTTCAATTATTATTATTATTTCTAGAATTACTATGGCTACTACTGTTGACTGGGCTTACTGATTCATTCTGCGATTATTAATTAATGATAATATCTATGGATAGCACTTTGAGAGAGCCCATGGAGATTCAAAAAGAAGATAACAGCCAGGCATGGTGGCACATATCTGTAATCCTAGTACTTGGGAAGCTGAGACAGGATGATCCCAAGTTTGAGGACAGCGTCAGCAATTTGGTGAGATCCTCAGTAACTTAGCAAGACCTTATTACAAAATAAAAAGTAAAAGGAGTTGGGGGTATAGCTACTTGGTAGAATGTTCCTGGTTCAGTCCTCAGTACCAAAAAGAAAAGAAAAAAAGATAACATAGAGATCTAATCTCTAAGAACATACAACTTGTTGAATAGGGAATAGTAAACACGCATACAATAATTACAGATAAAAAACTGAATAACTACAGATCATAAACTGGGTGATACTTTCTGTATATAATCATGAAAATGTAGGAGAGTGGGGTAATAACACTTAGTTGTCTCTACATGGATGATAAGACATTTGCCCTAAACCATCAGAAGAATAACCACTAGCACTGGAGGCAGATTAAAGAGATAAAGCTGCTATGGTTTGGATAACTATCCTCCAAAGGTGCATGTGTTGAATGTTTGGTTCTCAGGGTGGCACTATTAGTGGTGGTGGAATGTGTAGGAGGTAGGGCCTGGTGGGAGGTCTTTAGGTCTCTGGGTTCCTGCACCCAAAGGAGATAGAAGGCCCCTTTCTTGTTTCTCTTTTGCTTCCTGGCTCATGATGTGAGTGGCATTGTTCTTCATATCCTCCTACCATAATATGCTGCCTCATTGGAAGTACTGAGCAATTAGGATGCTTGATTTTAGTCTAAAACCTCCAAAATTGCCAGCCAAAATAAACTTCTTCTCTTTTAAGTTAATTACTGCAGGTATTTTGTTATAGGGATGGAAAGCTGACTAGCACAAAAGCCAATACTTACCAAAGGCCATTATTGACCTGAAACTGTAATAGATGCTTTATGTACATTGTTACACCTGAGGGCCCTCCAAAAGCCTTCACTTCAGTTAGGGGAAGGTGAGTCACAGAAGGTAGGAAGGACAAAAGCCACTACTCCAGCACTGGAGTGCCTACCTGCCATTGTGTAAGAGAAATAAAGGAGAGAGAAATAAACATCCACTTTGCTTAAGACTCTGTTTACCTGAGTTTGTCTTACACATACCTCAACTTGTATCTGAACACAGGTATAAGTAAGCACTTAATAAATACAAGTTATTAACATCATCATTTGTATTATTAATCTATTACAACAACTAATACACTATCAGATCATCAAATGTCAAATGGCCTGATCTTGATCCCTTGAGGAGAGATAGGGCTTCAATCTTTCCAGCATGCTACTAACCCTTCCTTCAGTAATCGAAGTGCAAAGTCTGATGGTAGTTTCTCACTGGTAAGCAAAAAGCTTTCAGAAGGTGTGTTTTCCCCAATTATACATTGCCCAAAGTTCAATGTAAAATAGCTACCAATTTATAATCTTTTCAAAGTAGCCACACACTAACGGACCAACAAAGAGTCTGGACCACCTGACTTGTGTTTGGATTCCTGTCTATAGAAGGGGCATTAGGACTGTAGGAGGCTACCTGCAAGTCAAGAGGACAGTTCTTGAGACTGTTCTTTCACTAGCATGTGGAGTTCCTGACATGGCCCCCAGTTCATGGGGCTTTCTTCTATTCTTGGAAGAATTATTTCTGCCAACTGATTGGTATAGATTTTTTTTCTTAAAATCTGAGAAATTGATGGCTACCCAGTTTACTCAGGGAATATAAAATAAAAATCAAGATTTTTGATCAGTTTTTCATAGATACTGTGATCTTACCATCTTTAAAAAATATATTAGGCAATTGACTTGCCCCCAAATTTGATAGAATAAGGACAAGAAAGTCTTCTTTCATGTTTAGGAAATAAATGCCTTAGATATTCCATCATTTAAAAAAACCCTCTAAAAGTTCCATTTAAACCCTACTTGAGACACTAAACTTGCCTAGAGTAAAGTATCAGATTACATGATTCACTAAACTGCTGGTTATTTTAGATAATATTAAAAATAGCCCTTTTCTATTTCCAAGCTAGCTAGGGATGCTAGAGTACCACGACTCTAAAATAAAAATAGGATCTTATAAATAGAATAACTATGGATAATGCACTATCTGAGATTGGTGCAGGAATATGATAGGGCTATGTGACCAAACTAAACTCATAGGCATCTGGTTAGATAAGGAGTCTTGAAGAATAAAAGATATATCAATATAATTCCTGCAATCCAGGTTGCCACTCTTCTCTGCACAACCAATCATTCTGAACAGTGAGAGGTAAAGAGCTTTTTAAATTTAAGCTAACCTAAGGCCAATTAGCAATTGATATATGAACCCAGATGCTTACTATACACAGAGAGGTGGTACATTTTAGATTTTAAGTCTTTTTGAAGAAAAAAAAATTTAGGGGTCTCCAGTCCCAGAAATATAGATCATTAGAGTTCAAGTAGCCAGTTCTGTCGGGAGATAGGACAACGTGGTCTTAACTGCGGGACTCTGGAGAAAGAGAGGCCTGAGTTCGAGTTCTGCCCTACCAGGAACTTGCTGGTTCCCCAACTGAATCTCAGTTCTCTCAGTTGTACCACTGGATGACTAATACCTGAAATCCAGGGTTTCTATGAAGACTACATGGAACAGTCCTCAAAATTATAAAGATTGTGTGTGTGTGTGTGTGTGTGTATGTGTGTGTGTGTGTGTGTGTGTGTGTGTGTTTTGCTGGGGATTGAACCCAGGGGCATTCTGAGCTATACCCTCAGCCCTATTTTATTTTATTTTTATTTTCTTTTTTATTCATTTATTTTTTGAAATGGGTCTCACTAAATTGCAGAGGGCCTTGCTAAGCTGCTGAGGCTGGCTGTGAACTCCTGTCTCAGGTGTGCACCACCACATCCAGCTATAAAGATTTTTGATGTATTCAAGCTTGATGTATTTTGATTTTCACACATCTTATCCATTCTGTGGTCTGTGGTAATCAACTGCTATATGAGACTTCTTTTTTCTTTTCTTTTCTTTTTTTTTTATAGAAACATATAAGTGAAATGTCCCTTTTACCTAAGTTTTTATTTCCAATATATTTCTTTGGGTTAAACAATATAATTTTCCCCTTTTCTAGAGGAAACTGGGATAAAATAAAAATAAGGCAGGAATAAACATAATGTCCTCTTGGATTTTGCAAAACACACAGGGTAGCCGGACTCTGACTAGAGGGCTGAGAACCATCTGACATTGTAGCGTTTCCTTATCACATTAAATTTACCAGGTTGGGATAGCTGTTAAGTATGCACACTTGTCCACTTAAAGAGAGTTAATTTCTTTAGGTGGTTATATTAGTGTCTGCTTAAAAATGGAGCCGGCTAAATAAATAGCTCCATGACTAGGAAGTAAAAAAAGTCAAACCTGCATAAAAGAATACTATTTCTCTACAGCAACCTTATGCTACACTTTTACTTTTTACTAAAAAAATTGAGAGGAAATTGAATTAGATTCCCATGGGTGGTATGGAAAATTGGGGGAAATAGCTTTTTTCCAATTCTCCTTTTCCTGAAAAATGAAATAATATCCAATAGAGAAGAGTGCACTTAGCAAAGTCTTGGTTTCCTTCCCTCTTTTTCGGTGGCCTACTTTTGGAAGAGTTGAAGAGTTGGACAGTTGGAAGAGTTGAAGTTTTAAAGACAAAGTAAAAAAATACAAAAAGAGAGAGGTAAAATAAAAAAAAGAAAGAAAACCTGTACCCACCAAAGGAGCCTGATTCTACTTGCTGTGACCAATGACCCAAATTGTGACACTTAAGATCAAGAACAAAGGTTCTAAAGCCAAAACACAAAGAACTCTGAAAATAGAACGAAGAATAGCAATGCATTTTGAAATAATCCAAGAGATAGGATATGGCCAAGAAAAAAATAATCAGAAACTACTGGATTTATCTGCAGAGTCATAACCATTCGTTAACACAGGTAGTTTTTCTATCTGTATGGTTAAACATTCAGAAGAGGCGTCTGAACCAAATGTGTGAGAATGTTTTAATGAAAAATTTAAAATAATATAACATGGATTGAGATCACATTTTAGAGTTAAGTGATATATGATCAAAAGACCTAGGTTTAATGGCTACTTAGTTGATTGACTTTTGGTGGGTGCTATAGTTTTAGTCTTAAAGTACCCCAAAGGCCTGTGTGTTGAGGTTTTGGTCTCCAGACTGGCGCTATTAGGAATAGGTAGAACCTTCAAGAGCTGGTACCTTTTGAGAGGCCCCTAAATCATTGGGGACATGCCCTCAAGGGAATAGAAGGACGCTGGTCCCTTACTCTTTCTTTTTGGCTCTTGGTTAGGAGGTGAGCTGTTTCGCTTCTCTACTTCTCACCATAGACCCAAATCAATAAGGCCAGTTGATCTTGGATTAGAACCTCCAAAATTGTGTGCCAACACAAACTTTTTTTTTCTGTAAAAGTTAATTATCTAAGGTATTTTGTTATAGCAATGGAATCCGACTAATGCAGTGGGCTAGGCTGATATTCTGGGGCCAATTTCTTTGAAATTTAAATAGTGGTCCACGTTTGACAAATGCTACATACTCCTTCATTAGCCTCACATACTGGAAATGTCTAATTTATAGTGCGTATACATACTCTCTACAGGTTCCAAGTCCCTGCTTCCTTCTTTGGTAACAAACCTTTTGGTCCATCTCTCCTCATTTCATGCTAAGTGGTTCAAGTAGAAGATACCAACTTTCAGTTTTAAAGGTGAGCAAAAAACCTAACTCAAGACAATCACCTTATTTGGTATCTCTAGGCCAACCTCAGCAACTTAGTGAGACTCTATTTCAAAATAAAAAGGGCTGAGGGTATAGCTCAGAGGTAGAATGCCTCTGGATTCAATTCCAGTATCAAAACAAACAAGTATTTATTGGAAGAATGATCTAATTCCAACCCCTTACAATAGAAATGTAGAAATGCAGGGTTAGAGAAATCATACCTACAACAATGGAAACAGCAAGAATAAATTAGCCAGCATGATTTACTCCACGTTTAAATGAATTCTTAAGAGTACATTTTCCTAATAGTATTTTTTTCATCAATATAGCAACTTTGTGAGACATAGACACATAGGTTTCACTTTTTATATTTTATAGATACAGAAAAATCCTGAGCCCTAGAGAGTTTATGGAGAGTAGGATATAAGGCCAAACTTGTTTTAATATGGAAATATAATGGCCTAGCTCTTCTTTTTTATGTTATATTTTATTTTTTTAATTGGTGCACTATAATCATACATCTTTGTTAGGTACAAGCTGAAAAAGGCATACATGCACACATTTCTCATTTAACCCTTCCCCAATTCCTGCCCCACTTCCTTGCCCTCCTTCCTTCTCAAGTTCAGTTTAGTGATTGGCTTCCATATGTTCATGAAAGTACATCATGTGCATTAGGGTGTCCCCCCTCCCTCCATCACCTTCTGTTAAGTCGAATTCTTTGCTCATTTAAGGTTTCTCCTTCTTCATCTGGAGTCCCTCTTATGTCCCCTTTTCTCCCTAGCTTCCACATATTAGAGAGAGCATACAATTTTTTACTTTTTGTGACTGACTAATCTCACTTAACATAATGTTGAAGAGGGCATAGCCTAACACTTGAACACATAGGCACAGGTAAAAAATTTCTCAACAAGACACCAAAAGCACAACCAACTCAAAGGAAGATCAATACATGGGATTGCATTAAACTGATGAGCTTCTGTGCAGCAAAGGAAACTATCAAGAGTCTCAACAGAGAGCCCACAGAGTGGGAGAAAATTTTTGCCAGCTACTCTTCTGATAGAGGACTAATATCTAGGATATACAGAGAACTCAAGAAAATCACAGCTAAGAAAACAAATAACCCAATCAAAAAATGTGCAAAGGATCTAAATAGACACTTCACAAAAGAAGAAATACAAATGGCCAATAAATCTATGAGGAGATGTTCAACATCATTAGCAATCAGAGAGATGCAAATCAAAACTACCTTGAGATTTCACCTAACCCCAACCTGAATGGCAATCACAAAAAACATGAACAACAACAAATGCTGGCGAGGGTGTAGAGAAGTGGGAACCCTAATACATTGCTGGTGGAATTGCAAATTAGTGCAACAACTTTGGAAAACAGTATGGAGGATCCTCAGATGAATGGGATTAAACCTACCATATGATCCAGCAATACCACTTCTGGGTATCTACCCAAAAGAATGGAAACCAAACCATCAGACCAATGCATGTGTATCTATGTTTATAGCTGCACAATTTACAATTGCCAAACTCTGGAACCAGCCAAGATGTCCATCAACAGATGAATGGATTACAAAACTATGGGATATGTACACAATGGAATTTTACTCAGCCATAAAGAAGAACAAAATCATGTTATTTGCAAGCCTAGCTCTTCTTATACCTCCCTGCCCTTCTTACTTCTCTCTTCCACCAGCAAGTTAAACAAAGTAAGGCAACTTTCTTTCTCCAACAGTGTAAAAACTGAGATCTTTTTGTCCTGCTTTTCTTGCCAATGATTTCCACTCAGATTTTAACTAGTTATCAAAGTCTGTTGATAAGCCCAGTACTTGGGAGGCTGAGACAGGAGGATCACAGGTTTGAGGCCAGTCTTAGCAACTTAGTGAGATTGCCAGCAACTTAGAGAAATCCTGATTTCAACTAGAAAAATAAAAAATAAAAAAATAGGGCTGGGGGTGTAGCCCAAAGGTATTGGGTTCCATCCCCAATACCACACAGACACACATATGCGCACGCACACAAAAGTCCATTGATGGAAGAGAAAGAGAAGGGAATAGGATTTTGTGTATAAAAAAATTAAAAGTGTACAGAAAAACCATCACTCCCCTCACATTTTTCTGTGTCCCTTGCTGAAGTGCATTGTAATTAGTTCCCTACAGCCAGCTTCCTGGGTTTACTGTGCTTGGTGATTGGTCAATGTGTTGAAACAGCTGGAGGTGAAATAACTTCCTAGGAGCTACCCTCAAACCTCGAGAGATGGATGTTTGAGGACAAATACTCCAGTTTTCTGGCCCCTCAAGGGAGGTGGCTCTGAGAACAGCACCCATCCCGACTTCCCTTCTAGCTCCTTTTATTTCCCCATTCCCTCACAGTGCTTTTTGGAATTATTTACCATATATACTGTTTGGGCCAAATACTTGTCTTTGAGACACCCACAGGAAGGAGGCAGAGAAGAGTCAATAGACTGCAAGATGGAATGCAGAGAGGACAGTGTTTGTCCAGGAAGTGTTCAGTTAAAGACCTCATCCATCGATCATGAATCTGTGCAGGAGTACGGTATTCCCAACACCCATTAGCCTACAACCTTTAGTAGGAACGTGGGAGAGAAGTTTCTTTATGTAATAAGGCCTCACTGCTTCCTGAACCCCTCTAGGGTTGTTGGAAAAGAAACTCTGAACCCCTAGGCCTAAGAAGGCTCTAGAAATGTGGTAGTAGTTAGAAAAGTACTCTCGTTAGATATACAACTTTTCCAAATGTATTAGAATCCAAACTTGTATCCAGATGGTCTGTCTCCTAAATCCAAAGTGCTTCAACTTGAATTCTGCTTGTATCACTTGCTAGCTAGTTAAATTTTGAAAGGTTACTTACTTTCAATGGGCCTTAGGTTCCTTGTCTGTAAAATTGGATAATCAAGTTGTTATGAAGATCAACAAATTATTGTCTTTAAAGCATTTGAAAACAGGCCTGCCACATAGTAGGTGCTTGCTATTACTATCACCATCCTCCTCATTATTATTGTCATTATTCCTATCGTGTGTGTGTGTGTGTGTGTGTGTGTGTGTGTGTGTGTGTGTGTGTGTGTTGCTGGGGATTGAACCCAGGGGCATTCTATCTCTAGGTTATACCCCCAACCCTTTTTAAATTTTTTGTTTGGTTGTTTTGTTTTGAAACAGGGTCTCACTAGGCTGCTGATAGTCTCACTAAGTTATAGAAACTAGTCTCAAACCTGTAATCTTTCTGTCTCAGCCTCTCAAGGACTGGGATTATAGGCAGGTGCCACCACACCTGGCCATTCCTGTCACCTTTTTGTTTGTGAGAAAGACGGCTAAAGGGACACCAGAGAAAGGCAAGGCTTCCAAATTCTTGACTTGTGGAATTCAATTAGTGCTAAATTGTCACATGAAACATTTTTTTTTCTCTCATACAAACTGTAGTTTGGACACGGCTTTAAACTCTTACGTACTTAAACCAAATCTGAAGGGCACTATTGATCCCAGGTCCTCAAGGAGTGAGAATACATCATCTGAAACTAAGGGGGAGGGTCCTGGAAGTCTAACAGACTCAAGGTCTTTAGGATTCCATAGAAATGGCCATAGAAATGAACTGACCCATGCTTTTTCTAATAAAAGCCACTTCAGATGCTGACAATAACCTCCACAATGCAGTCCCAGGCCTTGAGAATTCCCTCGCCCGAAGAGCAGCCTCGCAACAAAAGCAAATGGAAATTGCCTCTCCTGCAGGCCTGGAAATATCAAATGCAGAGTGTGGTGTAGCCTTTTAATCCATGGGGTAGCAAAGTAAAGGTCAATTACCTCACTTAGAGAAATGAAAGGAATGTAGTAAAAGTCAAATAGATATGCTGTTAGATAATGTATTTCAAGCATGAAAATGAGGATTTTTCTATTGCCGGGTTATATTTAATGCACTGGTAAACACAGAGCTTTATGACAAAGAATAAGATACAAGGCTGCCAGTGAATCTGCCTGACAGTGTCCTCCATTCCCTATGCAGAATGGTGTGGTCATTGTTGATCGGTGTCAGGACCCTCTCGGCAAGTAGGTTGGCCTCCCAGCCCTCCAGATAGCCAGGAAGAACAGGTGCTTCTGTGAGTGGCCTTGGAGATTTAAAGCCATCAAGACACTCTGGGCCTGCCAGACCAAGCTTTCTGTCTGTAACCTGTCCTGACCTGTGAACCTGTCCCATGGGCTTTCTTCCATCCCAGTCATTCTTCTTTCAGCCATGACATTGGTTCAGCACCCAGTGCTGCTCTCCTGCACTGGCAGAACAGGCTTAGCAACCTTATTTCTAGACCCACTAGCTGTGACTCTAGGCTTGACTCTTCGGGATTAATGTGCATCCATCCTGGTATCAATTATTTGCTGATAATTTGCTTTGGATTGTTTGGCTCTGATTTTGCATGCTGATCACTTCTTTGGGAAGGGCTCTTTCCCCTAAAGCAATCACCTGGCTGTCTCTCTGGATACATCTTCTCCCCAGCTATGCCCTCAGTTTTTCACCTCATCAGAAACATTCTCCGGGGTCACTGGCAGTGTGCTGAGCTGGGAGGAGGACGTGCTTCTGTGGCTGACACCAGAGCTGTCCAGGAACCTGGGGAAGTGTCATGAGTTTATTGCACCACTTAAGAAGCGTGTCACTTTAGGCATGGTGTTTAATTTCCCTGAGCTGTAGTTTCCACACTACAAGCCTTCAAAATAATTCCATCTTCATTTTTTAAAAAATAAGCATCTACATTAAATGGAGAATATGCATTTGGTTAAAAAGGTATTTTAATATTAATTAGAACTATAAAACCATTACTTGGGAGATTTGGCAGAAACATTGACAATGGTGTTTATCTGTGGGACAAAATTGATCTCAGTTCAGGAAACCACATTTTGGTGAGCTTTCCCTTTATGAAGTATAATACAAATACCCATCTACTCTTCTTGGTAAAACCCTAATCTTGTGACTCCAAAGCAGATGCTTCAGTGTGAGACAATAAGCCTTTTGGCTAGCTATGTAAATTTGGTGTATTGTTTGCAGATGTAAATCTCCAAGGAGCTGTCCCACTAAGTCATACTTCATGAAGCCCTGTGCTTGCAAATGCTCACTTGTACTGGGGAAATACATGCTTTATTTCACCCAAGCACTTGCTCATAGGAAACCAGGAGACTGTGACACAGGAGGCTGGTAGGCTGGTCTTCATAACACCTGAAGAAGATGTTATGAAGAGGCACCATAATGAGCATGGTGCACACCACTGGAACTGCATTTTGGTAGCTTTAAGATGATGTTATAGAGGACAAGAGAGACTTGAAGAAATGTACTTTTGAATGGAGCAATTAGTTTCACATGGGCCAAGAGTTCAGGCCACTCTCTAGATGGTAGTGAGATTTTTTCTTGAAGGAATGGAATATTCCCAGGCAATTATCCTAGGTAGGACATTAGGTATGCCTGGAGGGATCAAGGAGGTCTTCTGTCTTTGGAATCAGGTAGTAGGGAGCCTGGACTATGAGAGTGGTGGTGGCTGGAATCCCCAGCTGTGGTGATGGAGAGCCTCCATCCTTTCCACCACACATCACCATGCAGGAGGCCTTCAAACTAGTCACTCTCAGCATAGTACTTCAATACTCCTGAAACTTCCATCCAATGTTGTGAAGTATAACAATCTGTTTTTAGGGAAGCATGTGTCAACATTTGGGGAAAACAGGTAATTGACAAGGAGTTTGATTAACCCCTTGTGAGAAAGCAGGAAGGGTCAGAGGAACCTGTTGCTATAGATATCTGGCTCAGGCACTTTGGTCTCCCCCTAACGGAGCTGTCCTCCTCCTCCTCCTGTCTTACTTGTTATTCTGAGTGAGGCTCTGCTGCTAAGCCATGGTTATGGAAGAGGCAATGCTTATTTAAGCAGAGGCATTGCTCAGATAGTTCAGCCTGAATAGAGCTACAAGCATAAAGAAAAAGTAGGAGAGGAAGAGGAGCTTACTTCTGCTGTGCTGGAACTGGGGTGCAAGCAAGAGAAGACTGGAGGCTGGGAAAAAGTAAGCCAAGGTATTCACCCAAAAATTTCACTCTAGGAAATACATCAATAATCAACCACCAGAACAGAGGCCTCACATCATATAAATAGAAAGTCAGGGTAAAACAAGTCCGAAAGTTAAGAAAAAAGAAAACAGAATTTTGTTTTTTAAATTTTTTACTCTGTTTTAATTTTGTATTGCTTTGTTTTATTTATGTTTGTTTGGATGGTTGGTTGCTTTATTATTTTTTGCTCAGTTGTCAGTTTTCTTCTTCATCCCTTTTACAAGCTTCCCTCCCTCTCTCCTATCTATATTCTTCTCCTCAACCCAAGTACTGGGATTACAAATGTGTGTCACCATGTCCAGCTTTTTTCCTCTTTCCTTTTTTCCCTGTCTCATATCAAGACCATTTACACCTAAATACTCTACATTGACTACCAGAATCCCCCCACATATCCACTATCTCTAATCTTTGCCATATATCACCTTAACACACTCAAACTCTTATTCTACTGGATCATACCTTCTACTTTACCCTATTCTTGCATTCACCACTGGGGCTTCTCCTCCCCACCCCCACCCAACCTTCACCACTGAACACAACCTGTCCTTGTATATACCAGCAGCCACCTTTAACTACTTCAGAGATTGGACCAGAGAGGTGAACCACCAGAAAGGACTGCCAAACACCAAGAATAAACTCACCTCTGCTGATAAAAGGAATAGCTGAACACATCCCACATCGAGGCCTAAAAATGCAGAGGCCACAAACTGTCCTACTCACACTTCTGAGACAAATCCCCATAATAGAAGCAACAAATGGACCCTAGAAGTCAATATCTGAAACTCACCAACGGCACCATTACAGTAGGCAGAAGAAGCTCTAGAGTAGTTACAACTCAGTACAAGATACTATTCACAGAGAGAAAATAAAAAAAGAAACCTATAAATTGAGAGAAAGCTTGCAAGAGCAGCAAAGACAAAAACTTAATAACAGGGAAATCATGGGAAGGAAAAATAGCAAAGAAACAACGAGCTACCACAATCCCACAATAATAGAACTCACCAACACAGAATGACAGAGATTAACAGAAGAGTTCAGATCTTTAATAGTAGAAATGATACAAGATTTCTAAAAAGAATTCAGGGAGAGCTGGAAAGAAGTAAAGGAACAAATAAAGAATCTGACCCTAAACAGGAATCAAAGAGAAGCCTTGAAGGAAGAGAAGGATGAGAAAGATGCAATAATTGAAGTGAAAGCATCAATACAAACTATAAACAATAGATTAGACCACAGGGAAAATAGAATATCACTCTTAGAAGATGACCATTCCAAAAATGAATCCATTGTACATAATCTAGAAAAAAAAATTGACAGCATGAATTGGACATAAACAAGATCTAAGACAATTTTAAAAGAGCTAACCTAAGGAAAATAGACATAGAAGAGGGACTAGAAGCTAAAACTAATGGAATAAACCATCTTTTCAAAAAAGTAATATCAGAGAATTTTCCAAACATAGAAAGAGAAGTTGACACATAGGTACAGGAAACATATAGAACTCCCTCGAGACAAGACCAAAGAAGAGGTTCACCATGCCACATATAATCAAATTGACTAATGTAGAGGTCAGGGAGAAAATCTTAAAGGCAATAAAAGTAAAAGGCCAAGTGACATTTAGAGGCAAACCAATCAGGGTCACTCCAGACCTCCCAACCAAGTCATGAAAGCCAGGAGGGGCTGGAGCAGCATATTCCAAACTGCAAGACAGTAACTTTCAGCCAAGATTCTCCTACTCAGCAAAACTATCTCTCAAAATTGATTTGGAAATAAAAACCTTCCATGACAAACAGAAACTGAAAGAATTTATGTCTTCCAAACCAGCACTAGAGAAAATACTCAAAGAGATTAACTACAAAGAAGAACTAACAAGTAAACGTCAGAACCAGAGAAACAATAATTTCCAGAAAGCAAACAACTAAGCAAAGAAGAAAGAACACTACCTCAAACAGAAACTAAAACTCAAAATGTTAGGAATTAAAAATAATCTCTCAATAATCACACTGAATATAAATGGCCTCAAGTACCCAGTAAAAAGACACAAGGTGGCAAAATGGATTAAAACCCAGAATCCATCTATATGCTGCCTGCAAGAAACATGCCTTACAAGCAAAGATTCCCACAAACTAAAATGAATGGCTGGAGTAAGGTAATCCATGCCAATGGAACTCGAAGACAAGCAGCAGTAGCAACTATGATATCAGATAAATTAGACTTCAAGCCTAAGCTTATCAGAAGAGACAAAGCAGGTCAGTTTTTACTAGTAAAAGGAAAAATTCAGCAAGAGAAAATAACAATTATCAATATTTATGCCCCAAACATAGTTGCAACCACTTTCATAAAACAAACTCTTTATGATATAAAGTCACACACAGATCCCAATACATTAATACTGGGAGATTTCAATACTCCTCTCACATCACTAGATCGATCTTCTAGACAAAAGATCAGTAAAGATGCCTCAGACCTAAAAAAAATACCATAAATCAAAAGGATCTATTAGACACATACAGAATATTTCACCCAACTACAGCTGAATTCACATTTTTCTCAGCTGCCCATGGAACCTTCTCTAAAATAGACCACATTCTGGACCACAAAGCGAGCACTGGCAAATTAAAAAAAAAAAGTAACATAATTCCCTGCACCTTTTCAGACCACAATGGAATGAAACTAGAAATTAACTCTAAGAAGACCCAGAGTAACCACGTAAACACATGGAGACTGAACACCACACTGCTGACTGAGGAATGGGTCATAGAAGGAGTAAAGGGAGAAACTTAAAAATTCCTAGAAATCAACGAAAACAGAGACACAACATATCAAAACCTTTTGGACATACTGAAGGCAGCAGCAAGAGGAAAATTTATAGCACTGAGTGTCCACATAAGAACAGAAAATCACCAAATAAATAACCAAATGACACAGTTCAAAGCCCTTGAAATACAAGAACAGTCCAACCCCAAAGCCAATAGAAGAAAGGAAATTACTAAAATCAGGGCAGAAAGTAATGAAGTAGAGAATGAAAAAACCAATACAAAAAATCAACAAAACTAAAAGCTGGTTTCTTAAAAAAAATAATCAAGAAGATATATCATTGGCCAACCAAACCAAAAGAGAGAATCAACCCAAATTACCAAAATAAGAGATGAAAAAGGTGATAATACCACTGACAGTGTGAAAATCCGGAGAATCATCAGAAACTATTTTGAAAAACTATACTCCAACAAAATGGAAAATCTAGAAGAAATTGACAAATTTCTAGACACATATAACCTTCTTAAGTTGAGTCAAGATGAAATAGAAAACTTAAACCAACCAACGGCAATCTAAGAGATAGAAACAGCAATAAAGAGGTTACCATCAAACAAAAGCCCAGGGCCAGATGGTTTTCCAAGTGAATTTTATAAAACATTTATAGAATAGTTAATCCTAATACTCCTCAAACTATTCTGTGAAATAGAAAGAAACGGGACTCTCCCAAACACATTCTATGAGGCCAACATCACATTAATATCGAAGCCAAATAAAGACAGCTCAAGAAAAGAAAACTATAGGCCTATATCACTGGTAAACTTAGATGCAAAACTGCTAAATAGAATACTAGCAATGCGCACTCAAAACCACATCAAGAAAATTATACACCAACACCAAGGTGGGTTCATCCTAGGAATGCAAGGCTGATTCAACACATGGAAAACAATCCATGTAATTCATCACATAACCAAAACCAAAGATAAAAAAATCATATGATCATTTCAATAGACGCTGAAAAAACATTTGATAAAATCCAACACCCATTCATGCTAAAAGCACTGCAGAGAATCAGAATAGAAGGAACATACTTTAACATCATAAAGGTAATATACAATAGGCCCACAGCCAATATCATATTAAATGGGGAAAAACTGTAAGAGTTCCCACTAAAAAACAGGAACAAGACAAAAATGTCTATCATCACCACTTCTGTTCAGTATAGTACTTGAGACTCTAGCAAGAGTAATAATGCAAGAGAAGAAGATCAAAAGTGTAAAAATAGGAAAAGAAGAACTAAAACTATCCTTTTTTGCAGATTACATTGTACTATACTTAGAAAACCCAACAAAGTAAACTGAAAAACTTATAGAACTGATCAACGAATTCAGCAAAGTATCTGGATACAAAATCAATCTTAAAAAAATCAGAAGCTTTCCTGTATGCCAACCATAAATCCACTCAAAAAGAAATCCAGAAAACAATTCCACTTGCAATAGCACCTTGAAAAAATAAAATACTTAGGAATAAATCTAATCAAGGAGGTAAAAGAACTCTATAAAGAAAACAATAAAAATTTGAAAAAAGAAATTGAAGGAGACCTTAGAAGATGGAAAGCTCTTCCATGATTTGGATAGGCAGAATAAATATCATCAAAATGGCCATTCTCCCAAAAGTGATCTACAGATTCAATGCAATATCCATTTAATTACCAAGGTCACTCCTCACAGACATAAATAAATCAGTCCTTAAATTCATTTGGAAAAATAAAAAAGCCCAGAATAGCCAAAGTAGTTCTTAACAACAGGAACCATGCAAGAGGCATCACAAGACATGACTTTAACTCTACTACAAAGCCACAGTAATAAAAACAGCATGGTATTGGCATAGAAACAGACACATAGACCAATGGAGCAGAATAGAAGACTTAGAAACAAACCCACACACTTATAGTCAATTGATTTTTGAGAAAGGAGCCAAAAACATACACTGGAAAAAAGATAGCCTTTTCAAAAAATGGTATTGGCAAAGCTGGTTATCGATATGCAGGCAAATGGAAATAAACCCCACTTTCTCAGTCCGCACAAGAATCAATTCAAGATGGATCAAAGACGTGGAAGTCAGGCCAGAGACCTTGCAGCTGCTTGAAGAGGGCATAGGACCAACATTTCATCACACAGGCACAGGTAAAAACTTTCTCAACAAGACCTCAAAAGCACAAGCAACTCAAAGGAAGATCAATACATGAGATTGCATTAAACTGGAGAGCATCTGTGCAGCAAAGGAAACTATTCAGAACCTCAACAGTGAGCCAACAGAATGGGAGAAAATTTTTGCCAGCTACTCCTCTGATAGAGGACTAATATCTAGAATATACAGAAAATTCAAGAAACCCACAGCTAAGAAAACATATAACCCAATTAAAAAATGGGCAAAGGATCTAAATAGACACTTCACAAAAGAAGAAATACAAATGGCCAATAAATGTATGAGGAGATGTTCAACATCATTAGCAATCAGACAGATGCAAATCAAAACTACCTTGAGATTTCACCTAACTCCAATTTGAATGGCAATCATCAAAAACACAAATAACAACAAATGTTGGAGAGGGTGTGAAGTGGGAACCCTAATACATTGTTGGTGGGATTTCAGATTAGTGCAACCACTTTGGAAAACAGTATGAAGCATCCTCAGATGAATGGGAATGAACCAGCAGTACCGCTTCTGGGTATCTACCCAAAAGAATGAAAACCAAACTATCAGGCTAATGCATGTGTATCTATGTTTATAGTCGCATAATTCACAATTGCCAAACTATGGAACCAGCCAAGATGTCCATCAACAGATGAATGGATTACAAAACTATGGGATATGTACACAATGGAATTTTACTCAGCCATACAGAAGAACAGAATCATGTTATTTGCTGGGAAACAGATGAAACTGGAAATTATTATGCTAAATGAGAATCATCAGTCACAAAAAGTAAAAAATCATACGCTCTCCCTAATAAGCTAGGGAGAAAGTGGGACATGAAAGGAACTCTAGACAAAGAAGGAGAAACTTTAGATAAGCCAAGAAGTGACTTAACTGAAGGTGATGGATGGGGAGGGAAACACCCTAAAGCACAAGATGTACTTTCACAAACATACCAAAGTCAAACAATAAACTGATCTTGAGAAGGAGGGGGGGGGAAGGGGTGGGAATTGGAGAAGGATTAAAGGAGAAATGTGTGCATGTATGCCTTTACCAGCTTGTACCTAACAAAGATGTATGATTACAATACACCAATAAAAAAAAAGATGTTAGTGAATTTAAATTTATACTAATGTAAACTCTTTAAAATAAGACACAAAGAGAAGAGAAAAAAAGACTTAAAAAGTGGGGAGAGTATCAGTGCAATGCACATAAAGGTGACCTAAGATGCATAATTAGAAATGCCAATGGAGGAGAAAGTGCAGGGTGGACAAAATGAATATCTGAAGAAAGAATTACCAAAAATATTCTGATTTTTACCAAATACAAGAAATGTGATGAGACCCAAGTATAAGAAACATGAAGAAAATTACACCAAACGCATCATAAACACAATGCCCCAAATCTATAATATGGAGTATCTTAAAAGCAGTGAGATAATAAAAGAATGTTATATACAGATTTCTCTTTGGAAACAAATCAAGTGAGACGGCAATGGAGCAAAATCTTTAAAGTAATGAGAGAAGAAAATCTTGTCAATTGGCAATTCTAAACTAAGTAAATTATTCTTCAAAAACGGAGCAAATGAAGACATTTTCAGATATACAAAAGCTGGAAGAATTCATCCCCAGCAGACATCCACTAAGGAAATGTGAAAGGAAGTCCTCCGGCATAAGAAAGATGGTAACAGATGGAAATCTGTCTTTACGTGCACACACAAAATGAAGAGTACTGGAAATTGTAGCTATGTGGGTAAATATATGATTTTTCTTATTATTTAAGAGATATTAAAACAAAAGCACAATGGGCTGAAAGAAGAGAAATGGAAGTATGCAAGCTGGGTATGGTGGTACATGCCTGTAATCCCAGTACTTGAGAAGCTGAGATAGAAGGATCAGAGGTTCTAGGACAGCCTCAGCAAGCAGTGAGACTCTCATGAATCCTGTGAGACTCTGTTTCAAAGTAAAAGTAAAATAGGGCTGGGTGTGTAACTCAGAGTTAGAAACCCCCTGGGCTCAATCCCTAGTACCGCAAAGACATAAAAAATAGAAGTAAACTCTTTTTTTAATACTTTATCAGAAGTGGTATGGTTCCACTTGAATTCAGACTTGTAATCACAGTATTATATTATATACTTTAAAGTAATACTAAAATAGCAAAGGAGTATAACCAATAATCCAATAAAGAAGATATAAAGGGATCATGAAAAATTCCATTAAACCAAAGAAATGCAGAAAAAGAGGAAAAGAAAACATGAGTGGGACAAATAGAAAATAAGAAGACATTAGACTAAATCTAATCATATCACTAATCGCATTAAATGTAAATTATTTAGAATCCCTAATTAAGATAGACTAAGAAGAAATATCACTTACACATGGTCTACAAAAAGACTGGTCATGCTAACACTAAAAAGAAGCTGAAATGGTATGTTAGTGTCAGATAAGTAGATTTCAGAGCAAATACTATGACCAGAGATAAAGTGGGTTATTTAATAATGATAAAGAATCTAACTGATTGAGTGAACAAAATAATCACAATAATTTATGCTCCTAAAACAGAGCTTTTAAAATTCACGAAGCAAAACTGATATAAATGCAAGAACAAATAAACAGACTCCCAATCATGGCCAGAGATTTCAATATTCCTCCTCTCAATAATTGGTAGGGCAAATAGAAAATTATCAAGTTTGTAGTAGGCTTGAATAATACTGTCAATCAATTTGATCTTACTAACATTTATAAATCATTCTGCCCCAAACACATTATTTTCAAGTACACACAGAACATTTACTAAGATAGGCCACTTTCAAAGCCACAAAATGAGTCAAAATAAATTTAAAATGATTAAAGCCATATGTGCTCTGATTACAATCAAACTAAATTGGAAATCAATAACAGAAAGATATCTGAAATATCCCTAAATATTTAAAAGTAAATATACACATCTAAATAAATTACATATCAAATTAAAAAATAAAAAGAAAAATTAGAAACTATTTTGAACTGGTAAAAATAATTCAGAATTTGTGGGACAGTGTTAAAATAGAACTTAGGGGCCAGGTGTAGTGGTGCATGCCTATAATCCCAGTACTTCGGAGGTGGAGACAGGAGGATTGCAGGTTCTGGACCAGCCTCAGCAATTTAGCAACACCCTCAGCAACTCAGCAAAATCTTGTTTAAAAATAAAAAATGAAAAGGGTTGCAGGTGTGGATTGGAGGTAAACTGCCCCTGGTTCAGTACCTAGTAACATACACTCTCGTGTGCGCGCGCGCACACACACACACACACACACACACACACACACACACACATACACGGGGAAATAAATGGAAAATTTAAATACTACTACTAAAAAAGAAAAGTCTCAAACCAATTCTTTTCTCTTACATCTTAAGAAACTAGAAAAAGAGAAAATTAAATTCTAAGTATGCTCAATAAATATGAAAATACAAATCAGTGAAATAGAAAACAGAAAAAACATTAGAGAAAATCAATAAGACCAAAACCTAGTTCTTAGAGATGATCAATAAAGTTGATAAACTTCTATACTAGATTGGTCTGTGATGGAAGAGAGAAGACACACATTACCTCAGTCAGGAATGAGAAAGCTGACTCCACTACAGATCCTACAAAAGCAAAAGGCTAATTGAGGAATAATGTGAACTTTATGCCTTTAATTTTGACAACTTGGGAAAAATGGACAAATGCCTTGAAAGACACAAACTACCAAAGTTTTCTCAAGAAGAAACAGTATGAAGAGTCTTATGTCCATTAAATAAATTGAATTCATAGTTAGAGATCCAAGTCAGGAATGGTGGTGCATGTCTGTAATCCCAGTACTTGGGAATCTGAGACAGGAGGATGGAGACCAGCCTTGGCAACTC
>PVLC010006159.1:0-70426 GCA_004027655.1 Graphiurus murinus | reverse complement strand
CTATGGCCAGAGTGATGTAAACACCATTACCAACATCATTTACTAAACCCTGAATCTGAAAGAAGTTCTGAACAACTGATATTTTTTACTACCAGAGTAGGATCTTTGTTTCCTAGGCAGCTTTATGGAGGTGCATGTAATAAAATCTACTTGTTTCCAGTGTATAGTAGAATGATTTTTGTAAATTTACAGTTATGTGACCATCATTACAATCTGATTTTAGAACATTTATATTACCCCATAAAGACTCCAGGATTTAAAAAATTTTAAACCATAAGAAAAGATAAATTATTCTTACATAAGAATAAAATGTAAAAATACTATTATAATTTTTCTAGTGTGAAGTTATTACTTAATTGTAGTCAGAATAATACCCAGGTGTGTGTGGGTGGGGGGGGCATTCTACTTCCGAACTACACCCTATCCCTTTTTTTTTTTTTTTTGGTACTGGGAATTGAACTCAGGGGGCATTCTACCTCCGAGCTATACCCCCAGCCCTATTTTTTATTCTTTATTTTGAAACAGGGTCTCACTAAGTTGCGGAGTGCCTCACTAGATAGCTGAAGCTGGCCGTGAACCCAGATCCTCCAGTCTCAGCCTCCCAAATGCTGGAATTACAAGCATGCGCCACCACACCCGGCTCCCTGTCCCTTTTTTTAAACTTGTGTTTTGAAATGTCTCACTAAGTTGTTGAGTCTCCCTAAGTTGCTGAGGCTGGTTTTGACCTGCAAACTGCCTGTCTCAGCCTCCCAAGTACTAGGATTACAGGCATATGCCACCACATTCCTAGTACCCAGATATCTTAGTTATCACTGAGTTGACAAATTTTTGGGTAAAACGCGGTTGCTATAACTTGTTTTAAAATCATGTAGATGGCTAAAATTTTAACTGAATTACTTTTATGCTGCATCAGAATCTGCTCAAGTTGAGCAAGATTTTTCCTATAAGTAAAAGAAAGTATTTAAAAATTCATATTTCTATCAATAATTTTACAGGCTGGTCCTTAATCATTCTGAGAAAGGAGATTATTTCCCTTCATGACCATGGAAGAACTGTGGGGCTTAGAATCTATTTAGATCAATACTCAAGTCAGGAAGGACAAGATCAGTTGCTATGCTAAAACAACTGTTTCCAAGGATAGTGTATACATCAGGACCAAAATCAGAAATGCCACCTTTTGAGAGAGAGATCATCAATCCAAGCAACCCTCCCCAATTAGGCAATGACTTAGTGAAGGCTCAAATCTCCTAACACTCCCTTAAGGTTTCTGCATTTGCAACTGAAGTTTTCTTTCCTGTATGTACTAGTTTCCTAGGGTGACCCTAATCAAGTACCATAACCTGGCATTCTAAATCAACAGAATTTATTCTCTGACAGTTCTGGAGGCTAGAAATCTGAAATCAAAATATCAGCAGGGCCATGCTCCCTCTTTGACTTTGAAAAAAATCCTTTGTTTCTTTCCAGTTTCCAAGGTGGCTGTCCATTCTTATCCTGCAGCCCTGTCCCTCTGTTTTCTGCCTCTGTCATCACATAACCTTCTCCCTGTGCACCTATGGCCTTATCTTGATTGTATCTGCAAAGATCTTTTGTTCAAATAAGATCACATTCTTATTAGAATAAGGGATAAGAATTCAGGGTATCCAGCGGGATAACACCATTCAGCCCACAACAGCATGGATGGGTCTTTAGGAATCAGTTCCACACACACGGGTTGCTGCTGAGAAGTCTCAACTTCCCAAAGAACAGCGAGTCCCTCTGAGGTCATATGTTCAGAATAAAATGGGATTTTAAAAAGTTGAGAGTCTTTTCTAGATTATGTAAGTCCTCTTATGTATCAAAAAAAAAAATGCCAAGCTACAGGTAAATTTTGTAATATATTTTTTTATTTTTAATATCTGAATAATTTTGTAGAACATATTTAATATATGTTGGGACTAGAAATTTCTCATTTGTTCTCTAGTCTATCATACCAATATCTTTTTTTTTTATGGTACTGGGGATTGAACCCAGGGGCATTCTACCTCTGCACTCCATGTTTAATATATATTGGGACTAGACATTTCTCATTTGTTCTCTAGTTTATCATACCAATATGCTTTTTTCTTTCTTTTTTTATGGTACTGGGGATTGAACCCAGAGCCATTCTGCCTCCACGCTCCACCCCTAGCCCTTTATTTTGAAACAGGGTCTTACTAAGTTGTGGAGGGCCTCACTAAGTCGTTGAGACTGGCTGCAAACTGGTGATCCTCCTGTCTTGGCCTCCCAAGTACTGGGATTACAAAGGTGTGCCGCCACACCCAACTATCATACCAATATTCTGAAATGCAATCATAGGACTTACTTCTTTCTCCTTCAACTAAGCTCTGTAGGTGCAGAAAGCAGTTTCTTTTCCCCTTTGAAGTTCAATATGGGTTTGAAAGTGCAGTTTCTGTGGAGACAAGTACCACAGACACAGACCTGCTTCCACAGGGGGTATATGTCCCATGTGCTTGGGTGTCATCTGTCATCTCACTGGTCAGAGCTCTTCTCTTTAGACTTCTTGATATATTATTTACCCATATTTGTCTTACTGTCTAATAATAATATCACTTTGATAAGTACCTTAAAAATCTCTCTCTCTCTCTCTCATTGTAACAGGATGTTAAGTCAAGCTCTTCCTGTTTAGGTTTCAACTGAGCTCAAACTAGAGGTGACAAGTGCACCTCACCTCCCAGATGAGATGCTGACGGACTGCAGCTGAACTGGCACAGGAAGGAGTTTCTCTACCCCTAGTTAACATGAGTCTAGTTTCTAAAGAATAAGTTCAGCAGGCTCAGGAGAGGGAAAAAGGATCATAGGAGGAGGATTCTCCAGAGAAGAGTGTCACTGCATGGTGATTCTTATTGGTAAGAAGAAGAATGAAAGATGTGTCCTTGCTACCTCCAGAGGAGGTCAGGCAGTTTCAAAGGCAACTCCTGAACTGTGTGCTCAGCTGGTCTGGAGTCATCCCTGAGAGTGGCATGGTAACAGGCAGCTGGCTGAAGGGACCATGGTGGCAGAGGAGCATGCTGCTCTTGGAAGTAACCTCGTGGTCCAGAGGAGCCTAGATGGAGACCACAGGAGAGCCACCTGGGGATTCCCTGTGTTCTCTCCAGAACGCCTTAGAAATCAGGGAGACCTGAGTAGAAAGTCTGAATGTGACTTCCTAAATTTCCAGGGATTGAAGGACAAATGACAGGGAACCAGCTATAAAAGCTTAGAAGTGCGGGAAGGTATCTTCAGCAGTGAGGGATCTCACAACAGTCCCCAAAAATACTCACAAGAGAAAGAGGACCTTTAAACACCTGCCAGGTCACAGGTGGTTTTTAATGCTGTGCCTTAGAGAACTGAAAAGTCAAGGGCCTTGCAAGGGGTGAGACATTAGCCCCAGAAGACAACTTTGAGTGGCTATGAAGGGAAAATAATGAAGTGGTTTTCTTAGTTGTGTGTTTTACTCTATTTTACAAATTAACCCAGATATCCTTACATGTAGTAGTCATTTTATTTTTGTCAGATAATGATTGAATCCTTATCATGTAAAAAGAGCCCAGGGAGGGGGTAGTTTACCAAAATACCATGTCATATGTACCATATACATGTACACAG
This sequence comes from Graphiurus murinus, assembly GCA_004027655.1. Taxonomy (NCBI): domain Eukaryota; kingdom Metazoa; phylum Chordata; class Mammalia; order Rodentia; family Gliridae; genus Graphiurus; species Graphiurus murinus. Next base: position 66,802 of record PVLC010006159.1, on the reverse strand, counting down.
ACTACCAGCATGTAAATATTAAAGAATAGTTCTCTTTGTGGTTTAAGCATTCTCTAATTAATAAGCATCAATTAATTAGAGGCAGTGTGCCAAGAACTGCTGAGGTCATCAAAACCTGTGCTTCAGCTAGACGGAGACCTACAATAGAAAAAAAACAAAGGTTTGCTCTTCAACTAAGCTGCTCATTGGTGAAAGGATACACATACATGATGTCATTTATGTCATCTCTACCTCTCTGTCACATGTCCACCATCTCTAACAGTCTTTTCTAGGACTCAGAATTTAGCAGCAGTTCACAAAAACAACTATGGTCCTATAGTGCTTCTCTTGGTGCCAGAACATATGTTTTGGGGGTCACAAAAAAGGTATTCTCCCTTGAGAAACCATGGGAGGCACTTATAGTCCTGTGCTACATCCCATCTGTCAATAGAACATTTCTACTTAGATGTGATGACCCCATTGTAGTATCTAATTCTCTTTATAAATTCTTCAAATGATTCCTCTTTCCAACTTCTCTATTTTGGTAAATGACAGCACTGTTGTCATTAGTTACCAAGGATCAAAATCATAGTCTTTTTTTTTTTTTTTTTTTAACTTCACATTCTACTATACCCTTCGTGCCAGAGTCTTGCTCGTGGTAGCTTTCAAATAGCTCACATTGCTGTATCTTCCTTTGCAGTCTCATAAAGTTTGATATGTTGCCTGAATTTGTTCAGCCTGCAAAATTGTTTTCCCAATCTCCTAGTTCTCTCCTTTGGTTTGCCCCACACACTGAAGGCAAATTGCTTTCTCTAAAACTGCTTCAGCCTATCACTCTGTTGTTTAGGAACATTTTGTGGCTCACCACTACCCTCAGAATAAACATAAAACTCCAGACAGAATTATAATACCAGCCATGTAGGATGTAGCCTTTCTGAACCTCACCCATTATGTGCTTTATTCATACTCTGTAAAGTGCCTTCATATCCTCAAAGGTGATTTTGTTTGTTCATTTAAAGATGCTAGGGATACAGCAGTGGATATGGTCTTTGAGTACTCAGGATTTAGAGGGCTCACAGATGAGGCGAACAAGTTTCATGTTAAGACACACAAAACACTATGGAATCGGAGAGGCACATAATCCTTAGGCTTGGATTATTAGGGACGATTTCTCAAAGGAAATGACATTTAGATCAAGGCCTAAAGGCAAAGCAGAAATTTCCTAGATAAAGAGCGGCCCAGCAGTATACCAAGCAGAAGGAAAAGAGTGTGTAGTGGTCCAGGGTGATACTAAGCCTGCCTAGTCTATGTAATTAAAAGGAAATTTACTGTTAGAACATAGCATGCTGACACCTACAAAAGGAGAAAAATAAGTTCTACAAGTCAGAATAAGAAATTTGGACTTCATTCTAAGGAAAATGTAGAGCTGTTGGAAGCTTTTTAAGAAGGAAAGTAAAATGAGCAGATTTGTCACAGAAGTATACTACTGGCTGCTGGGTTCAAAATGAGCCTCAAAAGAGAGGGAGAGGCCAAGGTAAGAGGCTGCTTCTGGAAGCCAGATGTGAGTTTTTGGTGGTCTATGTTGGCATGGTGGCAATGGTGATGGATATAAATCAAGGAAACTAAGAAACATTGGGGATAAATATGTTAGGAATTTTAATTAATTGTAAATGTGGTAAGTCAAGGGTGAACTGAGTTTCTATTCTGAGCAGCTGTGAGAATGATGGTATCTTTTACTAAAATGAGAAATGAACGTAGGATGGACCTGAGTTATATGTGCAGGTTCTCATTTCCACATGTTGATCTCAAGGTTTCCCTGACACTTCTAAGTAATGATACACACACACACACACACACACACACACACACACACACACCCATGAGGAAGTGGGCCTGATGCTCAGAAGAAGTACTAGGTTCAAAATATAGTCCTGGAAATAACAAAGTTTTATAGATGGTGACTGAACTCATAGGAAGAGATGACACCACTGAGGACCAAGAAGAGGAAAAACAGGCTTCGAAGGGCCATAACCCTGAAAAGCATTAACATGTATTTGTTTGTTTGTTTGCTTGCTTGCTCTTCTTTTTGTGGTACTGGGGATTGAACCCAAGGGGTATTCTACCTCTGAGCTACATCCCCAGCCCTATTTTATTTTTATTTTGAAACAGGGTCTCCCTAAATTGCTGAGAGTCTTGCTAAGTTGCTGAGGTTGGCCTCAAACCTGTGGTCCTTCCGTCTCAGCCTCCCAAGTATGGGGATTACAGGTGAGCACCTGGAGAGCATCAACATTTACATAAAGGCATAAAAACCAGGTGCAGTGGCACATACCTGTAATTCCAATATTTGGGAGCCTGAGAGAGAAGGATTATAAGTTCAAGACCAGCCTAGGAAACTTAGAAAGACCCTGTTTCCAAGAAGAGGAAGAGTTCTAGGGGTATAGCTCTGTGATAGAGAACCCTTAGGTTCAATTTCCACTTACACACACCTGCATGTGTGCACACCCACACGTGAGTATTTGAAATGATGCAACATGTAATTTAAATTACATAGGGAAGGTACTGGTAGAGTGAGAAGACTAAATTCAAGGCTCGAGGCAGATGTGGAGGGGCTGATGGAGTAGAATTAATATCTCGTGTCACATCAAATTGTGGTATATCACAAATATACAGTCATATTTAAATATGAGAGGGTATATTCTTTATATTAAAATTCAACTCCAGTTTTTTGAGTCATTGAAATCCTTTACTTAAACATATTAGCTTGAAAATTAATTTTTTTTTTAAAAGAGAAAACAGGTGGGCTTCTTAAACTAGCCAGGCAGCCCAGAAAAGTTCCTCATTTGGTTTTCTAATTATAAAGCACAGAAGGAAGGTTTGGATTGAAGTTTTAATTTACCAGAACTATACAGAATTAGTTTTTCTCCATGCAATCCAGTATTTGACAGTTGTTAAATATTTGCTCTAACCATGAATTTATTTTGAGTACAACACAATTGCACCTACTATCTCTGCATGGCTCTTTTAGAAACTGGCATATACTCATAATATTTAACTAGAACAATGAATGATTTAAAAACAGAAAATGCATTAAAAATAGAAAATGCACAAATTACTGTACTCCTTTGGAAGCACATAAGCTTTGACAGAAAAAGGAATACAAGTGGTTGTGTAGAGAGCTTTAACATAATTTTAGAAAGAGCCTTTTATTTTTATTAGCTTTAAGTATATTTAGCTCTTCAGCAGGATCTCTTTGGAACACGCACTCAAAATCCAATAATGTGCATCAGGCCTATGATAATGGGTCCTAACTCTCTTCCTCTTGCAGTCATAATAATTTATTATACAAATAATAATATTGATTCACATCTTTACATTTATAGGCAAATGATATTCATATCTATTATGTACTGTTTATAGTGTGTGTATGTATTTGTATATCTATCTAGATCTAGATATATATGCTTCTATACTTGGTCTGTCTTTGTATATGAAAACAACACTCTCAGCATTTATTGCAAAGTTGTGATGGATCAGGATAAACTAGAAGCATCCTCTTGTCCAGTTTCTTTTGTGACCAAGGAGTAACGTAGATGATGGACACAAGTACACAGTATACAGTGGGTTTCTGGCTGGAAATAAAGATACAGTTCAGTTTGGCGACAAGGTGGCAAGCAATTTCAGCTAAATGAATGTGACTTGGTCTCATTAACTTCGTGATCGAATTCAACAGGGAAAAGCAGCCATTTCTGAAACATGTAATGAAGGTCAACTAAGTGTCCATCACTGATGGTCAAGTGAACAAGACTTGGATTTTTCCCAGGATGGACTGGATTTCAACTGTTCTAGTTATATTTGAGTACTGCAATTAGCTGTGGCGTTGATGTATATTTGCATCAGAATTTTTTTTTTACATAAACAAATCTATGATGCTTCCAAGAATTTTAAAAGATTTCAATAGAGTTCAGTTAAATTCTTATATGTCATTCCTACTTATTTTATGAAAAGTAATGCTTTTTTGTTAGCCTTTTTTATGATTCAGAGCATGTTTTAATGTACACATGGTTGTTATTTTTATTTTCTTCCAAATTTCACATATTATTGTTACATTTTATGCCATTTATTTTGATCCTAGAAAAAAAGGATGTTTGTAATCACCAACAAATACTACAATATAATGCAAACACTCATGTTTCTGTGAATATAGATTTTAGATGAAAATACTAATATTCCAACTATGGGAGTTTTGTCTTATTTCATATGTTTTTTCCTTACCCAATTAGAGATTATAGATGCTATATATGTGGAAAAAGTCTGAGTGTTAAGCAAGTAAGACTATTCAAACATGGTTATTTGCCTTCTTACCTTTTATAACCTGGAACGATCATCTAGTTGTCAATAATCTGTAATGGTAGGTTTTCTGATCATATGCAGGCTAAATTAAAACAGCTCAAATATAATAGTCATATATTAGTAAAACTGAGTAAAGCTCTAAGTTAAATTTCAGTTTAAAGGATATTTGAAATATGTAAGACTGATCATAATAATAATATTAGTTTCACTAATCATGATAATTAAGATACCACTTCAAGTCTAGTCATGTGGTATATAGTAGTAAATAAAATAGAGCCTAGACTCTAATGGTGCTTTTAACCCAAGATTGCCCTATTTTGACTTCATAACCAAAAGGAATCCTCTAGAGTATTTGCTAGAGATACAGATATCTGAGCCTCAGTTCAAAGGATCTGGAATGTAGACTAGGAAAATACATTCCAAAGAAATCACCCACACAATTTTGAAGCACATCTTCAAATCCCATTATGATAATCAAGTGATTTTTTTGCACATTTTCAGATCATCATTATTTTCCTTAAAACCATCCAGAGGCTTCCTGCTGAGTTTAGAAAACTCTCAGTCTCCTTAGCACAGCTCCTGCCCTATTCCTTTGTCTAACTCCAAGCTGTGGTCATCCCGGCTTGCTTCTATACCAGGTAACTCCACACTTTGAAAAAGACCTTGACTCTTGTGATTCCTTCTGCATGGAATTCTCTTCCCTCACATCTTCTCATCATTCAGATCTCAATTTAGACACCATTTCCTCAAAGTGAAATTTAGTTTAAAAATGTTTACATGCATGATACGTTATTACTAACTGTAGACACTTTTAAGCAGATACTTAAAACTTATTTATCTTGCATAACTGAAACTTCATACCTACTGGACAACTCCCCATTTCCCTTTACCCACCCACTCCCTGGAAATCACCATTCTAATCTTCGTTTCTGAGTTTGACTCTTATATACCCAAAAGTAGTGAAATAACGTAGTATCTGTCTGGTGATTGGCTTTTTTTCACTCAGCATAATGACCTCCCAGTTCATACATGTTGTTGCCTACCCCAAATATCCTTATTTTGAAAGGCTAAATAATACTCTATTATTTTCATATTAAACACATTGTCCTTAACCATTCATCTGTCAATATTAGGTATTCAGGTTGTCATTTTCTTCACTATTATGAATAATGTTGCAATGAGCACAAGAGTACAAATATCTTTTGAGGTCCTGATTTCAATACTTTTGGATAAATACTAAAAGTAGGGTTGCTGGATCATACGGTGATTCTGTTTTTTACTTAAAAATTTTTCTTCTAGTTCCTTGAAGTATAAAGTTGTTTGATGATTTTTTTCATTTAAAAAAATTGACATGTGCCATGTGTGGTGGCGCACGCTTGTAATCCCGTACTTGGGAGGCTGAGACAGGAGGATCCGGGTTCGCGGCCAGCCTCAGCTACTTAGTGAGGCCCTCCACAACTTAGTGAGATCCTGTTTCAAAATAAAGAATAAAAATAGGACTGGTGGTGTAGCTCAGAGGTAGAATGCTCTGGGTTCAATCCCCAGTACCCCCCCCCAAATTGACATGCAATAATTATACATATTTTCAGGGCACCATGTGAGAATATATTACATGTGTACAAAGTATAATGATCAAATCAAGGTTCTTTCTTCATTTTCAATGTATATGTTTATCACTATGTTAACTATAAGCATAAAAAGAAGAATGTAGTTGACTACTAAAATAAGATTAAATGATCTATGTAAGTAGGTTGAAACTTACAACATCTTAAGACAATGATTGTATTGTAACAGAACATGATACTCTCATGAGGGCCTCCATTGTGAAAAACAAAAACAACAACAAAAATAATTAAGAAAGAGTGATGAAATTTGTTAGACTGTTAATTCAGGTACTTTGTGTCAACTATTATTGCCTTCTACTCTTCAACAGTTAGAGTTATAGCTGTGATGGATTAGTGGACACTTCCCCAGTGGTAGGTATTAGTGTTTGTAAGCACATCACCAGGGGAGGGGATGGAGTTTATGATTTCCTAGCTTTTACCTATTTCAGTCAACCAATCAATATTTATTATTTATTCAGAAACAACCAAAGATATGCCAAGCACTGCTCTAGCCAATCATAGAAAGAAAAGATCCTTACTCTTGTCGAGTTTATTTTCTAATGATAGGGGACAGGCAACATAAAAGCAAGGAAATGAAGCAGAGGAAACCCAGTGCTGTAATCATTACACTGGATGACTCTGTGGACTCTGTTGCTCTGTTCCTGATGTGAGTGATCTATGCTTCTCTAAGTGACCACAGACATTTCCTCTATCAGTTGCTGGGAATCTAGAAGCCCACCTTTTCCTAGGCTCACTTTCCCCTATGGAAAGCTCTCTTAGTAGGAATTAAAAGGGCTTTCAGCAAGCACTATCTCCTGGGATCACCATCTGGTCAAAAGGGAGCACTCATGTGTCATTTGTTCTAATAAGTTCTGGGATTCCAGACCTTTCCCAACTCAGCCTCCTTCTCCTCTGTCAGACCAGCTGTCTCTTGGCTTCAGGTATTTCTGGTTGTAGCCTGTGTCCCACGATTCAAGGGCACATAGGATAAGATCAGCAAGTCTTGTTCAATCCTCTGTAGCAAGCATAAAGGTGAATGAAGCACCCTCACATGCCTTCCTTATTTAGCATATGTAGCTGGGGGAAGGGTACATAGCATACCATTAATTTTTACCAAAAAAAAAAAAAAAAAAATGGCCGTCTGTGTTTCAAAATGACATAAAGTACACGATGATCAAGAGACTCAAGGAGGCAAATTAAGATGTTCATTCTAGAATCTCTAGTGTTGGGAGCTTGGATGAGAGTTGTGGACATCCTCAGAGAAGCCAGGCTCTCTTGGGAGCTTCCCCTTCTTGACCCAGGAAATTTCAGCAAGAGCATTATAAATGCCTACCTATTTTTAGCAAAATGAGTCACAGGCAAGGCTTGGGAGACAAGTCATCAAAATAAAGGAATTGAGCTCAATTTGCCCAAAGAAATGAAAGCACAGTGGCTAGAAAAGAGGAAGTCGTGAGATTTCATGAGTTCAAGAAGGAATCTTTATATTCTGTTTTTTAGAACATTGCCAAATAAATAGCCTGAGACTGTAGGACTTCGTGAGACAAGAGAAAGAGATGAGAAACAGAGATATTAGCCACTGCAACACTATTTTGGAGTATGGTGTAATAGCAGCAGCCCTGGAGCCAAGTTCCTGGGCCACACCTGGTTCCTCAGGGATAAATTTTTTGCCTCAGCTTCTTACCTGTGGATGGGGATAATGTTGCTTCATACCTCCTACCTTGCTGAGAATTCAATGAATACATATGTATGGAGCACTTAGAACATGGTCCCCAAAGTGTAAGCACAATGTAAACTTGACTCTTAGGGACCCTTGGGGTCATACTGAAGTGACTTCCCTAAGTCCACCAGCCGGGATGAGGGTCTGGATTCTATATTCTTTGACAGATGTTATCTGTACAGGTGAAGAGGACTAGAATTTCAGAGATAGGATTCAATCTGAAATTGGACTCACTCATGGTGGGGTGCAAGTAATCTAAAGGATGGAATAGGATCCATTCACCGGAGAGCCCAGGGACAGACAGAAAAGATGGGGAAGAGCAAGCAGGACAGGCTTGGTGAGAGTCAAGGCCAGAAGCCATGAGGTGGAAAGAAAGAAGAGTCAAGCCGGGTGTGGTGGCGCAAGCTTGTAATCCCAGCATTTGGGAGGTTGAGACCAAAGTATCCGGGTTTGCCGCCAGCATCAGCTACCTAGTGAGGCACTCTGCAACTTAGTGAGACCCAGTTTCAAAATAAAGAATAAAAAATAGGGCTGGGGGTATAGTTCAAAGGTAGAACACCCCTGATTTCAATCCCCAGTACCAAAAAAAAAAAGAAAGAAAGAAGAGTCAAATGGCCAGGTGAGTGGAAGAGAAAGGGCATGAGGTCATTCCAAGCACAGATGGCAGAGACTAAGGGGGTGGTTATGTTACATATATAAACAGGTGGGTGGGGGGGGGGGTACAGAGATAACAAACAAACCTAATTCTTTGGAGAGCTGCTGGTAAGTGAAAAGAAGCCTTCTGGGCTCCAGATGTAAATAAAGGAGGAAAGGGGAAATGATGTGTTGAAATCGACGGATTGCTCACTACACAAAGATGACATTTGTTATAGTTATCACCCTTGAGAGAGAAGCCGGACCGTGAGGAAGTTTGTTCGATTTGTTCTCAGGAAATTCATTGGATTCAAAGAGTTAATGTGGGAAAGGGTGTTATCAGTGACAGGAGGCTTTTGGTAGTCTCCCTAATACCTGAGGCACAGACCAAACATGCTGCTCCGAGCATAAGGCTGAAATGGTGAAACTGAAAGAAACCCCTAGAAAAACGTGTCTAGTTATGTCTGCCACATCTTTGTGCACTCAAGTTTAAACTGATTCAAATGAAAAATCCTGGCTGATCAGCTTTCACAGCTGCTTTGCCATGGAAAGCATCTGCTGCGGGAGCCAAGTGAAATCCTCACATCCGATGCCAACAGGGGGAGTGTGACTCAGTGCAGGATGCAGGGATCAGACCCAGAGGGTAAAATGCACTGAGCACTGGGGATTCCGAATCGGAAGCTTTCCTAAAAAGCAAGAATAGCTAGGCACAGATGATGGAAGCATTCTCCCAAGCACGTTTTCCATGAGCAAGAAGATGGATTGGGCTCACCTGCCTCTCCTCCTGCTGGCTTTACGGCATGTGTTACCAATGTTACTTAAGTTCTACTAAATGGTCAGTTATAAGTAATGTCCTTCATTAAAACAAGTATGTACAGCAAAACTGTACTCACAATCACACACACACACACACACACACACACACACATACTTTTTTTTCCTTTTGATAGTGAGGATTTAACCTATGGGCATTCTATCTCTGAGCTACACCCTCAGCCCTGTTTTATTTTGAAACAGGGTCTCGTTAATTTGCTAAGGCTGGCTTTGAATCTGTGATTCTCTTGTCTCAGCCTCAAAAGTCCAGGGATTACAGCTGTGTACCACCATGCCCAGTTTATATAATTTTTTATTTGACACAATAACTGCATATTTATAGGGTACAGAGTGGCATTTCAATATATCTATATAATGTGCAATAACCCAGATGATTGACACATATATCACCTCAAACAATGTTTCTTTGTGTTGGGAACATTAAAAGACCTCTCTACCAACTATTCTGAAATATATATTAATTTTTGCCAACCATATAACTAACATATAATTCATTTTTTTATGCCATATGTGGTATAGAATACAAAAAGTTACCCCTGTTCACCATCCTCTTTCCATTCTCTCCTCCCACCAATCCTTCCAAAGCCTCTGGTCACCACTATTCTACTCTCTACTTCTATAAAATCAAAAATCTTTTGGCTTCCACATATAAGTGAGGACTCACAATTTAACAAAGGGCAAGAGAGAAAAGTAGGAAGGAGGCAGAGAACAGTTGGTCACTGTTGAAATTAGCTAACTCGTGCTTTCAGCTTCATGAATGAGATGTCTGATCCTGTTTCAAGGTCTCTGGATTTTATTCCAGGCACTTGGAGCCAGAACTGCATTTGTGAGTGGAGACGAAGTTAAAAGAAAAGGGGTAGCTGGGTAGCTGTGGAGATGGAGCTTGTTACTTTATGTTCAGGGAAGCTGAATTCTCAACAAGACAGGGAGGAAAGAGGGAACCTGAAAGCATCCCATCTAAAGCAGCAGGTGGAAAGAAAAGCCTGGGACCAGAAGCAAGGGCTGTGCCATTGACAGGGAAGGTAGAGGAGAGAGAAGGGGAGAATGGTGGAGGAATGGCCTGATGGAGTGGGGAGCCCAGAATGTCCTTGAGGCTAGGAGTCTGGGGGAAAAGAGAATGTTCTAGAACAGCTTCCACTGAATTCATGGTAAAGAAAAGAAAATGCATTAAGGGGCCAGCATCATTTGGAATCAAAGTTCTGAACAAAGTCAAACTGGAAAGGCATTTGGATTTTTTATTTCTTTGTGGTGCTGGGGACTGAACCCAGAGGCTTGTGCATGCAAAACATGCACTCTACTGCTGAGCTACATTTCCTACCCCGGAAAGACTTCAAGAAAGAGCCCTCCTTCAAGCATGCGTAAGATAGAGAGGCAAAAACAAGGTGAAAAATCTGGAGGCTACTTCATTCTTTCCAAAATAGTTATAGTCTTAAATTTATATCTAAATTTTTTTTTTATACTGGAGGTTCAACCCAGAGCATTCTACCTCCAAGAAAATTCTCCAGCCCTGTTTTACTTTTTTTTGAAATCAGGGTCTCACTAAGTTGCTGAAACTGGCTTCAAACATGCAACTGATTTCTCTTGTCTAAGCCTCCCAAGTACTGAGATTACAGGTGTGTGCCAACACATCCAGTTTGATTAAAAAATTTTACTTTACTGAAGTAAAGAATTTTAAAAGTTAACAAAGCTTTAGAACTCATTTGTGTAATTTAGACTTTGTGTCTCCAGTTATATAAGAAATAATTTTAAATATGCCTTCTTCAGAAAAAGATTTAAATACTATATATTATAGGAAGCAATTTGGTTAGCAGGAAATTGATTTTGTCTTTATTGGTGCATCATCGTATTTATAAAACATTTCATTTCCCCTTTATAAAAAGCTGGAAGAAATACTGACTCTTTGCAAAATAAGACTGAGAAGTAGAAAAAAACTAGGGATGGAGTGGGGGTAGGCGGGACAACTTAATGAGCATGATGTGCTTTCATGAACACATCAAAGTCAATCACTAAACTGAACTTGAGAAGGAGGAAGGAGGAGAGAGTGGGGTGGGAATTGGGGAAAGGTTAAATGAGAAATGTGTGCATGTATGCCTTTACCTTTACCAGCTTGTACCTAACAAAGATGTATGATTACAATGCACCAATTAAAGATAAGTAAATAAAATTTAAAAATGCCTACTCTTAGTGTTTCTAGTTATCTAAGTATAGACTAGGAATAGTTCTCAGATGGGCACTGGCCACTGTTTACAATTTGAGTAGAGCTGACTTGAAGGGTTCACATTAATATAAGCAATCATGATTCCCACCCAGTAGTCCAGAAAGACACTGAGATATAAGGATTAATTCTATCTAGTAGCTATAGAAATACATGATGAATTGTATTTAGGTAGCATATTTTTATTTCCAAAACTATTTGCATATTCATGCTCCCATTTACCTTCAGAACAGAATATGTGGCAGATAGCTAAAAACTCATTACCAATAAGAAGCCAAAATATCTTCACCATGAAAATGATTTACTTAAGCACTGATGTTTTTTGCCTACCATTTTTTTAGTATTGTAGTATAAGAATCTGGAAAGAATATAACCTACACAGTAAACTGAGTTCCTGACTTAGAAATCACTTACTGAGAGCTTGCAGGTACCACACAGAGCTTGACCTCTGTGGAGAATCTGCAGGGTGAATAAGATCTGGTTCATCTTTCAGTAGGGTAGATGAAGCACGCTGTCACTAAGGCTAGCACAGGGCTGTACATGATAGAGGTGTTACATGAGTACTCAACCAAGTAGTATGTGATAGAGGCATTATGTGAGTACCCAACCAAGTACTAGAAGAGTTGAGAAGAAAAAAGATAATTTTGGTGGTGTCTGGGTTAGGTTGTGGTGTACAACAGCTTTCAGAATTGCTGGAATGGATTTTTAGTGAGGTAGAATAATATGACCAAAGTCACAGAATTATGCACAAGCAAGGGGACTGTAGAAACCAGTTTACCCTAGAGGGGTTTGGGGTATGTGATGAGTTCTTGGAAATAAAGCTGGAACACTAGATGTGTGCTAGATCATGGAAGACCTTAGCCAAGAAGCTCAGGAGTCGGGGTGCTTTTTTGCCCCACAGCTATGACTCTATCACCGAGTGGAACCTCTCTGCTCTCTCAGCCTGTCGTCACCTTGACTTAACAATCTCACCCATCAAAAGCATCTTGAGTATGCAAAGATTAGCTGAAGGATATATTACAGAAGATCTGATGGTGAGATAAAAAAGAGAATGACACACACACGAAAGTCCTTATTAAATATTTATGCCCTTTCTAGTGACTCACCAAGTTTCTTACTATCAAGATGATTCATTTCTTAGCTTTTTTCTTTCTCAGAGTAGTTTAGAATCTCTTCCCTTATACAGTATTCTACTTCCATATTCCCCATCCCTTTCAACAAACAAGGAACTCTTACTAATACCATCCTCCTTTAGAATCTATATGGAAAAATAATAAATGGCATTTAGATTTCTTTCTCTAATTTGAATGGACATACAGAGAGATATTTGTTATGTGATAGATGGTATTAAAAATAGCCATGTCATGTAAGGGCAGAGGCCCCATGTCAAGCAGAAGAAGCCTTCTGAGAGTAGAGAAACAAAGATGATAGAAAACACAGTGACCGTTGAGAGATAGGGAGAACTCCTGGTCTTGACTTTCTAATCTGCTTTTAACACTGGCTCTACTTGAACTTTTTTGTGGACATCTGTACCATGGTCTTTTGTAGCTTTACAATATTCTTATCATTTATTTTGGTTAGTTCTAGTGAGTTTTTGATCATGAAGATGCACTGTACTTCTAATCTGGCTGTAAAGGAAGAGGAACCCAATAATTGTATAAGTCACCTTCAAGTGGTCCTAAGTCACAAGTAAAATAACAGAGAGCACGTATGAACTGTCTCCAGGATAATACCAGGCTGAGCTTCCCTCTCCCAACTCCTACACTCTTCATGAAGCAGAGTCTGGGCATATATTGTCTTAGTTGCAGAACATTTATTCTTGAGAATTAAATTCTCAAACAAAAGGGACCTGAATGAAGAAAAGGGAAATAATCTGGAAAAATAACAGCATCAGTGAAATAAACAGTACAACAGCTGTATTAATTAAGATATGAATTTAGAATTAAAAGAGATTGTTTTCTTCTCAAACGAAGTAAAGTAAAGCTGATAGGTACATGGTAAAATTATAGAATCCTGACCCTGCGGTGGTCACAGGATGAAGTCTGGATGCTTACTGCCATGTAAGATGCTTACTGCCAGGCACACACTTATGTTGTCATATTGTCACCTTTGGCCATGAAGGACACCAGGAAATACAGGCCCCTCAGGAAAGCATAATGAGGGCTCATGGCTGTACCGCCAAGAGAGGAGATAAAGTCACCAGCATAGGACAGAACAGGCAATAGGTTTCAGAACATTGAATTTTATGATTAAAAAGGGCTGGTTGCTAATAAAATTCAATGATTATGACATGATTTCCCCAACCATACTTAAAGTAACACCAAGGTTACCCAAACTGATTATTTTCATGAATTCAAATACCAGAAGGCATTTCTAGATGTCCCAGCTGCAAAAGTTTGGAAATATAACTATTATATCCAGTTCAACAGAACAGTGAAGCGAAAGCGCTTATTGCTTGTAACAATCCAGGGAACAGTTAAAACTGCTTTATGGCCTTTGGTGATGAGAGTGGACAGCGGTGTAACCATTTATAATAAGGTGAGTTCAGTTTTATGTCCTGAGAACAATCTGCTTTACCCGTATGGTTCAATTCTTTAAACTGTTTCTGTTTTAAGCAATTATAGAGGATAGCTGGCAAGTGACAGCTATAACCACCACAGCAAATGGGCCTTGTTGTAGCGCTATGGTTTCCCCCCCAAGTACTGTTACCTTGGACTTCTAGGGAAGGCAGTGTAGGTGAGGATGTCACATGAAACAAATGCCTCCTGACACAGAGCTCGTAAGGCTCTTTCCAAGCAGGACCAGCGCAAGCCTGCAGCCAGCAACACTTCACGAACAACAGAGCGTATAATAACACTGGTGACCCATGAATTGCTATTTGGAGATAAAATCCATTTCATTTTGATAGTTCTATTTTTATTTGGAAATTAATATATTAAAGTACATGTAAAGATCACATGAAATCCATGATTTAATGGATATTATTGCTTAAGATGTTCGTTTGTTGTTTGGTACTGGAGCTTAAACCCAGGGGCATTGTACTTCAGAGATATACCTGCAGTCCTATTTTATCAACAGGGCAGGGTCTCACTAAGTTGCTGAGGCTGACCTTGAACCTGCAATGATCCTCTTGTCTCAGCTTCCTAAGTACTGGGATTATAGGTGTACGCCACCATGCCCAGCATTTAAGATGTTTTTTCAAGTCAATATTAAGGAAAACATTAAATAATAGCATAAGTGGGCAGTGGTGTGAAAGGAAAGCCATTTCATGTTGTGTGTAAGTGACCAGCAGCCAGATTCGGAGGCGACTCCAGTAGGCCGCCATGCCTGGCTCCCAGTTCTCATGCCTTCCTGCAGGCCCTCTCACACTGAACAAGGCTGGCATGCAACCAAGAGGATTTTGTGCAAAATAGAACGAGAATCCCAAGGTTAGGGCAAAAGTCATTGAGACGTCCCTTTTGCTATCTTGATCACTTGCTCTGGGGAGTAGCTGCTGTGTCCTTGAAAGCAGCCTGATGGAGAGGTCCAGGCACCAAGAGACAGAGCCCCCTTGTCAACAACCAGCAAGGAACTGAGTCCCCTTGTCTGCAGCCATGTGAGTGAGCTGACATTTTCACTGCAACTGCAAAAGGTACCCTGAGCCACAATCACTGAGCTAAACATTCTGAGATTTCTGACCATGTATGCTTAAACTTGTTTTAAATTGCTAACACTGGGGTATTACTAATAATGGATAAGAAATGCGATGACCAAGACTTGAAAACAAAATGGAAGAAAACCCCATTTACCGTTAGCTTTGTGTTTTCTCCTGCCCTTTTCTGAAATCTGTCTTACATAGGGCTGAACTGAGATTTAATCCAATGTGTCCCTCCTGCTTCTGCTTTCTGCTGAGGGTGCACACACTATCTCCTATGTATCACTTACTACTCCTTCTAACAATAAAAGAGTTAAAGAAATTTGATGAGGGCAAAGCCTCTGTTGCTAAGAAAACTATATTCCAGGAAAAGGTTGATACTAGAGATGTGATCTGAGGTTCTGGGTTCCAAATGTTAGGTGACTTGCTTTTACTTTTGTTCCCTTTCTGTTTTTAAAAGGACCTCAAAGCAGTTGCCCTCTCTCAACTCTGCCTTCATGTGTAGCTTCATGGTTTTCCTGGGACCCAATCTGGGTCTATATAAGTTCAGAGTAATTGTTATGATTATTATTTAATAGTTCTCCTTTCAACAACTTCAAAATACACTGAAAATATTTTCTTTGAATATGTATGTGTGTACGTGGGTGTATATTTTACTGGAGATTGAAGCTAGGGGCGCTCTGCCACTAAGCTGCATCCACAGCTCTATTTTACTTTTTATTTTGAAACAAGGTCTCACTAAATTGTAGAGGGTCTTGCTAAGTTGCTGAGGATGACCTCAAACCTGTGATCCTTCTCTCTCAGTCTCCTAAGGACTGGATTACAGGCTGGGATTAAGTACTGGAATTATAGGCATGTGCCACTATGCCTAGACATTTTCTATTTTTTTAAACTGAAATATCTAATTGTCTTGACACTTTTAATTGGATATATTTCTGGGGTGCAATTTGATGTTTCAATGCATGTACTGATTAAATCAGGATGGTTGGCATATCCATCACGTCATGCATTTGTCATTTTTTTATGGCGAGAACATTCAAAAGCCTTTCTTCCAGCAATCTTGAAATCTACAATACCTTATCCTTAACTTTGACCACCCTACTGTGCAACGGAGCACCAGGACTTATCACTTCCATCTAAGGGTAATTTTGTATCCTTTGTTGACCATTCTCCCCAGCCTCCCCTACTCTATCCTTTCCCAGTTCTAATCTGTATTTCTAGAAGCTCAACTTTTTTAAAATAATTTTTAGATTTCATATATTGGGTCAAATAATGTTTGTCTTTCTGTGTCTGACTTATTTAACTTAACATAATATCCTGCAGGTTTGTCCATGTGCAAGGATTTCATGCTTTTAATAGGTGAGTAACTCTACCACATTTTCTTTATCCATTCATTTCTTGTTTGGCGTTTAGGCTAGTTCCAAGTTTGGTTCTTATGAATAATGCTGCAATAAACACAAGAGTGCAGATATCTCTTGGATGCACTGATTTTATTTCTAAAAATGTGTCTTCAGCCGGATATGGTGGTACATATCTATAATCCCAGTACTTAGGAGGCTGAGACAGGAGGATTGCAGGTTTGAGGCTAGTCTCAGTTACTTAGCGAGCCTGTCAGCAACTTAGCAAAACCCTGTTTCAAAATAATAAAATAAAATAAAGTATGTCTGGGGATGTGGCTTGGAGAATACCCTAAGTTCAATCTCCAGTACCAAAAAGAAAAAGAAAATATTCTTAGGAATGGGATTGCTGAATCATACACTAGTTCTGCTTTTAATTTTTTGAGGAACCTCTATACTGTTTTCTAAAATGGCTGCACTAGTTTATAAGTTTACATTCTCACCAACATTGCGTAAGTGTTTCCTTTTCTCTATATCATTGTCGGCTCTAATTATATTTTGTCTTTTTTATGAGAGCCATTCTAATTAGGCTAAGGTAATATTGCATTGTGGTTTTAAGTTATATTTCTCTGATGATTAGTGATATTAAGCATTTTCTTCATATACCTACTGGCCATTTGGATGCCTTCTTTTGAGAAATGTTTACTAAAGTCATTGTCCATTTTGAAATCCTCTTTGTTGTCTTGCTATTGCGTTAAATGCCTGGAATATTAATCTGGGTCAGACATCTAACTTGCAAATATCCCCTTCCATTCTGTAGCCCTTTGCTTTGCTGATTGCTTTCTTTGCTGGGCAGAAGCTCTTAAGTTTGATGAAATCCCACTTGTTTATTTTTGCTTAAACATCTATTTTCCTGTTAATGTTAATTAACTTTCTCCCCATGTCAGCAGAAGCAGTTTGCTTTAAAAAGTTCCTTGGTAATATTAGTACAGCCTCTTGCCTACACTCGGAAGACCTGGGAAGAGTTCCTTGATGCTGCCTGTTCCAGATTAGGAGGAAAGAACTAGTGGGAGGAGCGTAGCGAAAGGCTAAGCAGAACTCTGTGTTGTCTATATTTACTCGCATGCTCTCACTTGTCTTATTTTTATCTCCCAATGCTGTTTTCATCATCGTCGGAAGTTTCTTACTAGATTTTGGGTGTGCATGCTTGTGTCAGCATTTCCATAATTGCTGCAGCCATTGGCCACTCCTCCCAGATGATCACTAAAATTGCATATCCTGGGACATAACTACAGACCAGACCACAGTGTTTTTTAATCTTCTCCAGAATTCCTTTCAAATAACTAAGCAGATAATCACCACAGCTCTACTTTTTCTTTGCTCTTTGAGCTTTTGCAAATACCTCTCTTTAACAGAACAGACATCCCTTTACTTTTTAAATTTTCAGGCTACTTTAGTTCATGGAGACTAGGAACAAAGCTTGCATGTCTTCCTAATCCCATTAGAGGAGGCTCCATGAGCCAGACCCCCAGTAATTTGCAGGAAGTCCTGGCCCCCTGACATATTATTTGCCACTTAGTGAATACCTCCTGTTGTGGATACCTAAAATACTACACTATCAGTTGTTGATTCTTGCTCAGGAATCATGTTTAGTAGTGCTCACATCACAGCTAAGCCAGATGAAAGCAATTCTTGGAAGAGATGTAAATGAAATATATACAAGGAACTAACATCTAGTTCTGGTTCTAAGCCTCTAAACACAACTTGGGGGAGTCTGGTCAGTTCTCAGCTGCCAGTCACTCCATGTGTATGGTAGGAAGTCTGGAGCGAGTGACCCCTTTCCCTCTGGTTCGGTTCTGTAGGCTGAGAGCCTCTGCCCCAGCAATGGCAGCTCAAGACACCTACATGTTTCTGTGCACACATGCTCTTCCAGTCCTGTGGCTCTACAATGCTTCCCTGGCTCTATTTGGTTACTGTCACCAGTCATCCTTGGTTCTTTCCTTTGCTCTGTCCCCTTTCGTTTAGATTCCCATCCTTTTTCCCACTAAAGTCTTTAGTTGGGAAATGGGAAATGATGGAGACTTGCTACTTCCGGATGTGAATTAAGCTCTTCTAGCTTCCTTAGAAAATAGACCTGAAAAAGTCCTTCCAGGAAAGTAGACACTCAGACATTTCTCATTTGTATATCATCTCCTTCTGGAATGTTCTCCTAATTATTTGGTTATTTAATGCTTTCAGGTGTCTCCCACCAGAATGCAGTCCTCATGAAAACAGCCATCTGTGTGCCTTGTTCCTGGCTGCGGCCTCCAGCAGCTAGACCTCTGTTGGAAGAAATAGTAATTGTGGTTGTTTATATCAACTTATATGCTCAATATGCTAAATTAGTTGAGCCATAGTCTCAAGGAAATCTGCTTTTGAGGAAGCATGCCTCGAAGACATCGAAACTATTTAGAAAAAGCAGTGGTTTGGAGAATACTTAATGTAGTCATATTAAATTGTTCCCAATATGATATGAAGCAGAAAATCAGAAAGAAAGAAAAAATTCCTAGACAGGAGTGTCTAGTAAACCTCTATATAGTTTGCAGCTGTGTGGCATGTGGTCTGAGTGGATAAACAGACTTAACCAGCACATTTGGGTTGGAGAATTCTTCTGGCTATAATTGTACTTTGCATATCCTTCCATGATCAAGACAAGGTAAAAATATGGGAGGCTTTATTCTTTTTTTTAAAATACTTTTATTGTATTGTTATAGTTATACATTATAGTATGGTGAGGTTCTTAGGTTATGAGCATTTCTTATTGAGTTTCATAAACACAGTTTTATGTATCTAGAGCTTATTTTTATTTTTAAGTAGGCACTGGAAAGAAATATTAAATAAAAAGAGAGAATATAAATGAACTTTAAAAAAATTAAAATTCATGATTTAAGGGTTAGTTCTATTTTGAAATTTGGTTTAGGAAAGAATAGACTCTGCAATTTCACTAATTAAGTTATGCCTCTATATTCAACTGGTATTTTGAAACTTCATTGCTTATTTATTGATCAAAAAGTCTTATAAGACCTTTATGCAAGGGAATACAAATTTAAAAAATTAAGTTGTCAAAAACTCAATTATGTGTGCTCTTTTTATACTATCCTAAAGTTTAAAAGTATGACTCACTTTAAAAATAATGTTTCAATGAAATTCTGCTTCTCTATATAGAAGAATTATGAATGTGAAGGGATTTGAGATTGAGTAATTATAACCTGAAAAACCAAATAATGTTAATGAAAGTCACTAACAGATATAACAAATTTAATTTAAATGTATATTTAAATTAAGAAGATAATTTCAAATCCATATATGATCAAATACATAGTTCATTTACTACAAAAACTTAGTTTTTTAATCTTAAAGATTATTCATACTCATTGTATAAAATTATTAATGCAACAGAAAAATAAAAGAAAAAACCCTCAGTGAAACTATGTGGAGAAAATCTCTACTCATATATTAAAGTATTTCATTTGCGCTGTTGCTATATTTTTTAAAGAACATCATTAAGATGCTGTAGAGTGCACCTTTTAATTTATTGGCATTGAGAAGAAACTTGACATTTATTTGTCTAATTATAAAAGTCACATTTGTTAGAGTAAATTTTAAACATAACATTTTCAAAAGAAAGCCAGAATCTTATATCTTATTACCAAGAGAATATGAGTTGAACCCAAATATATATATTAGAAAAAGCAGTGGTTCGGAGAATACTTAATGTAGTCATATTAAATTGCTCCCAATATGATATGAGGCAGAAAATCAGAAAGAAAGAAAAAAATTCCTAGACAGGAGTGTCTAGTAAACCTTTATATAGTTTGCAGCTGTGTATATATATATATATATATTGGAATTTAATAGTTGACAAAAGTTGCAATGCAATCAGTAGATCAAAAAAACATGAATAAATGATTGTAGCACTATAATACTTTATATGACATTTCATTGAAAATTCAAAGCAATTCCCCAAGTAGATATAAAAATAACAATTTTTCAGAAGACCAAATTGAGACAACAAAAGATGAAGTAATTTCCTGAAGATCATATGACCAGTAAGCAAATGGAGGAGCTGGCAATTAAATTTACTTTCGCTCACTTCAGAGCTTGGACCATCCTTTGCCCATGTGAGTTTTGGGGGTCACTTTTGGCAAATCCTTCCTATATGACTACTTAGAACTTCTCTGAACTCTTCCTGCATGCTTTCCTGAATGCCTCACACAAATGAACAAAGAAAACATCACACCTCTCAGAGCATGGGCACAGCAGGCAAGAAAACCAAGTTTATAGACAGGTGTAAAGACTACTTTGGGCAGTCCATAAATGACTGCAGGACATTAGAAGAGGGGTCCAAAGAGAAAAATATAAAAACTATTTGTGCGTCAAACAAGCTAGAGAATACTGGATAGTGGAATCACATCCTCCTTGGTCCAGCTGAAGTTCTATCTCCTTAATAAAGCCCATGCCACTGTTCTCTTCTCTGCTTTCTAATGAATTCTGTCCCTATTTCTCTTTTATGTTTTGTTATACATGATCTTGTTTAGCTTTCTTAAATGTTCATGAATTCCTGCTGAATAAGTCAAGTGTCTTGAGGGACAGGTACAATGTCTTATCTTTCTTTTTAGTATCTTAGTATTTGCTTGGTATCTGGCTTAAATAACAAGAGAAGCAATGGCCGTGAGTTGCTTTGCAAAGGTGATGATAGAAGGGTTCACAAGCTATACTTTTTTTCTTTTTATTAATACAGTTGAAGAGCCAAAGTTGAAACTTTTATCAGCCAGGGTCCAAGCCTAGAAAAGATGTTTAGAGAGTTGGTAATGAAGAATAAATATTTATAGTGGTGTGGAAGGGTTATGAAACCAACAAGCACTTTACCACCTGAAGTCCTCCAGGAGCCAAGGCATGGCAATGTTCTGGTCAGATGAGATCTCCATGGTGGTGGGAAGTGCAAAACGAACAGAACTGTGATGGGAGGTAGAGGTGTGTTCACTACTAAACTGTGAGGATAGCAGAAGGAGGATCAGAAATAGGCACGAAAATACCCTGATGACTCTCTTCTTAGTCTCTCTCTCCCCTTTACCTATCCCGCATCTACCCAGTCTCTCCTGTTGGCCAAAGCCAAGAGGAAGTAAGAGGTGAGAGAACTCTGATAATGCAGCCCACAGAAGTCACCCCACTGGGGCATGACAACAGGGACTGAAGCTGGATCAGGTTTGGAAGGACAAATGCAGGATAATCAGTGCGTGACTCCTTCCTGGTTTTTTTTTTTAGATATTACTATTTGTAAAAAGAGTTGCTGTAAGTGACTGTTTTTGCTGAATAATGAAAGGATGCTCAACAGATGCAAAATAATTTATTATCTATCACCAAGTAATAATTTGACACTATGTAATTTTTTCCAGATGTGGTATTTTATATTCTTCTCAAAATCGTCTCATATTGCTCTACTGGTTTTACATTTTATTAAGCTGATATATTAATTAATAATAGTCAAAAACAGAACTTGCTCTAGTTTTAATGTATGATTACTAATGTTCAATGAAAAGTAAAACATGGACTTTTACTTCTTATTGAAGTTTGTAATTCAGCCTTGCTTGGTATGTAATTCTTCAGGACTGTTTTGATCCTTCAGATTTTCAAATCACAACTATATGTTAATTGAATTATTTAGCATGTATGGGAAGATGTATCAACTATTTCCAGGAAAAAATGCTGTTTATGAGAAATGTAGAAGTGTGATAGCAAACTCCTTTCTCATAGGGAAATTTATTAACACTATGCAGCCCCCCGAAACTAGCAGGAAACCACAACACCATTAAGAAAGAGGCTGAAGACACACCTCCCCTGTTACAAACACAAATACAAAAATTAACTCTTGCAACTTTTGAAATGTTCCATCGGACCCAAGACCCTTGACTTGCTTTTATTTATTTATTTTTCTTAGCACACTTTATTCATTTGCAAAACTAAGTTCAAATTCTGACCCTTTACATTCAGTGTAGATTTAACTATGCTGTGCCTCAAAATTCACATTTCCCATTTGAATTGGTATGTTAAAAGAAGTCAATCATTTCTACCCTGATTGGGCTGCCACAATATTAAATTCACCTTTAATTATAGAAGCTGATATAATGTCATTGCTTGGCATGGAAAAGACTGAGGAAGGAGAAGATTTAGAGAGAAAAAAAAAATCCAGGGTTCAATTTTGACTGGCTGAAACAAAAAGGTCCATTCAAGCACCGAGTGGGTAACTGAGTTAGAAGTTCACAGATGAGGCCTGGACTGAAGATATAAAGAAGGACTTGTTACTACGTAAGATTCAGAAAGCCACGAGCAGGAATGAGCTTGCCAGAGAAGAAGTGCGTTAGCATGAATTACAAGGCGCTTTCAGAGAAAGGGAGCATTCCAGATATTAAAAATGTATTTATATTGGGGCCTGGTGGCACACACCTGTAATCCCAATACCTGGGAGGCTGAAACAGGAGGATTGTGGTTTTGAGGTCAGCTTCAGCAACTTAACAAGACTCTCAGCAACTTAATGAGAACCTGTTTCAAAATAAAATAAATGAAAAGGACTTGGTATTTAGCTCAGAGGTAAAATGCTCCTGGTCCCAATCCCTAGTACAAGAAGAAGAAGAAGAGGAGGAGGAGGAGAAGGAGGAAGAGGAGGAGGAGGAGGAGGAGGAGGAGAAGAACTTTTAAACTACAACAGTTAAAACAATGTGATATTGCATTGCAATAGAGATCCATGATTTAAAAAACTCCAGAAATGGACTCAAGAATATGTGGGAGTTTGGAAATACTCTAGAGTGTGCCTGCAATCCACCTACTCAGGAGGCTGAGGCAGAGGGATCACAAGTACTAGGCCAGTCTTATAGTTTGGTGGTAGAATGCTTGCCTAGCATGCATGAGCCCTAGGTTCAATTTCCAGTACATATTCACACAAAAATAAGTAAGTAAATAAATAAGAATCACTTGTCATATTTTGAAAAATTTCAAAGTGGTGTCTCATGTCCTTCTACTCTTCATACATCCCCTTTCCTATTCCTGACCAGACTGGCCAAGGCAAGTTCTTAAGGAATGCAGATGGGAATAATAATTTCTTTGAATGAATGTGTATAGATACTACACTGAAAATGAATGAGCCACATCATTACACATCAAAAAGGTCCTGGGTAGTTTTATGCCTATTTTTACACATGGGAAGAACATCTCAGAAACTCTAAATGCCTTCCCAATGCAGTCAAAAATTAACTAAAAAGAAAACTAGACATATCACTACAAAACTAATCTTTGCATCAAAAGCATTTCAAATTTTGATTGCTCTATGGTAGATACTATGTAAAGAGGATTATATAGTCATATTGCTCCAGACTTCATAATCTATGCAAACTAATATTCATTTAGTCAAGAACAAAAATTTGATAAGTATTTAAGTAGATTATTATTGAAGTGATACAGTAAAGAAATGAAGCTAAAAGTTAATATTGCTTTAAATCTGGATGTTTTAATTATGTAGTAAGATAATTCATTTTCAGCATATTATGTCTCTATTGTTTATTTAATATACTTTACTTAGTTTCAGCAGTCTGAAATATTAACCAGAAAGGGCATATTCCATAACTCACTAATGTAGGACATGTTCAAGGCAGAAATGTGAATTCAGTAAAATCTATCTTCAGAACTCATTCATATTACTTTTTCTTTCAAATTTCATAACTTAAACATGTGGTCATTTGTCTCTTTTCCCCACAGAAAGGTTGATTCTGATCATAAGACCTATGCTAGTTAAAATACACTGCCTTAACTCAGCCCAAAAGAAATTAAAATTTTGGGCTAATATAACTTTGGGGGTTGCTAGGGATTGAACCCAGGGTCATCCTACCTCTGAGATACACTCTCAGCCCGATTTATTTTTTATTTGAAAGCAGGGTCTCGCTAAATTGCTGAGAGCCTCACTGAGTTCCTGAGGCTGGTTTTGAACGTGTGATCCTCCTGTCTCAGCCTCCCAAATAAATACTGGGATTATAGGTGTGCACCAACATGCCTGGATGGCTAAAATAATCTTAAATTAGCTATCCAGTCTTACAGTGTTTGATTTTTCATTACATTGCTTCATGAAGCTGCTTGGAAATAAGTCATAGAGTTTTAAATAAACATCCTGGTAAGAATTTGTATATTTTTAAGTTGCATAGAGGTAGGCCATTGACTAAGAAAATGCCTAATTAGCAACTGTGGCTCACATCTCATAAAGAGGAGAAAATTGAAGCTCATAGAATAACATTACCCCAAATTAATTTAGAAATCACATCTCTTAAACCTGAGCCTACTTCTTTCTCTCTACTGCTGCATTCCACTACATGGTAATGTCATAACTGCCTAAATGGCACAAAGAGAATGAGTGGCAATGCTCACTTGTCCAGGATAGGTGTCTACTGTCTGTGGGATGCTCAGAACACATTCATGTATAGAATCAACTTAATTAACAAGACAGTTCTAAATGTGGACTAAGGATGTGCCTCGTGCTGCATAGACTGCATCCAAGGCTGTTGTTTAAGTAATTGAGTGGTTATGGCAATCTTCCTAAATCATTGCAAATTATTAAGCAGCATGTGGTACAATTGAGACCAGGAAGGCTCAGGTGTAATAAATGATTGTCCTTTGAGAGAGTCATTCCTTCATAATAGGGAAGTAATTCATTAGGGAAATATAAGAACCTCCAACTACAGTAATTAAGCATATTGAAAAATGTTATATAAATATAATCCTCTGCTTCTTGTATGAATTAAAGCTGAAAGCAAAGATCAATTTCTCAACAACATATCAAAAGGATGTAACATAACTTAGAATATAAATGTTCTTTGTCTCATTTATGTATATTTTTAAAGTAGCAATTATTTTGCATGAATATTTCAAATTTCCTTTCTAAATGACTTTAAACAAATGAGCAAAACTGGAAAACCTCAAAGATTTAGGATGTAGGATAATACTGGTGTTTTAGAGAAATACAACAGAAAATAAAACGTTAAAGATCAAGGTAATTCATAAGATAGAAGAATTTAAAAGTAAAGATAAGATGATTAGAATAAGAATATTTCTATAGTTACTCTACTCAAGGCAATAAATTTCAAGATAGAATATCCTGAAGCCTGCCCAGTTTTAGTTACTCTGAAGTCTCATGACTTTAATAAATCTGGTGACAGCTTCCCTTTCCTTTCTTTGCCTTTCCTTGGGACACACATACAATGTGTCTGTCATCTTTTGGTTTTTATACACAATTGTTGAGACTGTTTTTTCCCTTCCTGCTACATATTAATTCATTTTAAACACTGCTTTCTGAGTAACCACTATAAATAATTATACCGAAAATTTAAGCTGTATGCTTTTACTGTCATTTCAGCACTTTTCTTCATTTGTGAGTAAATTTAATCCAAAAGCACTTTTATTAAGATTTGTTGGGTAAGAAGTCATTTGAGGATACAGCACCATTTCAGGGATTCTCAAAATGAATAATAATTTAAACCTCTAAAAGAAGAAGGAATGGACAAAATGTTTGCATATAACTTATCCACATTTAAAAGAAAAAAAAAAAACTAACTCTAACATCTGTGAGTCATGATTACCCATTCAATTAAGGCAAATGAATAAGTCAAGATTTTTGTATGGATTCCATTAATCAGATTTGCTATTACATCAATTAAATTGGCATCCTTTCTTTCTCCACTTCATAAATAATATCTCATCAAGGACCTGCCTGTGGGCTAAAA
Source organism: Graphiurus murinus (assembly GCA_004027655.1). Lineage (NCBI taxonomy): Eukaryota > Metazoa > Chordata > Mammalia > Rodentia > Gliridae > Graphiurus > Graphiurus murinus. Next base: position 40,699 of record PVLC010006159.1, on the reverse strand, counting down.
GAGAACACTGCATTTACATTACTCTGAAGAAACAGATGTGGAAAGGGGCTATGCCCAGGAGGTACCCTGCTTATCACCGTGCTTAATGCATTGGGCCAGGAGAAAGTAGGTTGTTTTGAAATGTGTGCACATATTTTTTTCTTTAAATATAAAGTTTTTCTGAAAAATATTTTGAATTTGAGAACTATTAATTATGACACAACTCTCAGGATGATTTCTGAAAGCTGGACAACTTAATTTAGTACTTAACAAAACTGTCATGTGTAGAATGGAATAATATAACTCAGACAAATATGAAATAAGAGAGCCGGGCGTGGTGGCGCACGCTTGTAATCCCAGCATTCAGGAGGCTGAGACCGGAGGATCCGGGTTCGCCGCCAGCTTCAGCTACCTAGTGAGGCACTCCGCAACTTAGTGAGACTCAGTTTCAAAATAAAGAATAAAAAATAGGGCTGGGGGTATAGCTCAGAGATAGAATGCCCCTGAGTTCAATCCCCAGTACCACAAAAAAAAAATATATGAAATAAGAACATATCAAAGAGTTATTGAACTCACTAATGAAAGAACCAATGTAAAATGGTTGAAAAAGTATTTGAGAAACCAAGTATTTATAGGAAATGATGAAAAAGGGTAGGAATAAGATTACTGGGTTACATATAAAACAGAATGATATTTTATAGTTAATAAAACCATAACATTTGTGTCAAACTTTACTACCAGGAAGAATTCACTTACAAAATACACTATAAAATGAAAAACCTGCAAGTTAACATGAAGCTAAGAATCTTAATCAATAGGGATTCGTCAAATGAACAGAGGTCCATTTCTCTACATACTTAACAAATACATGAGTGACCCTGCATTACTCCTCTTGCCATAGATCTAGGCTCTGGATAATTATTCTTAACACAAATTAGCATGCAGAATGGTGACATTTTACACTTAGCAGGGTCTACACATACCATCAAAGGTAAAAGGCCTACAATTCATTGGCCGACTTACATGTAGTAACCTCTGAGACATTCATTGGTGTTTTTTAGGAGAAAACTCTAAAATTGCTCTAGGGCACATCAAGTGACAATATCCTACTTTCCTGAATCATGAAAGATTTTAGTATGCCCAGAAAATGGTGAGAGGGTCAATGTTTGGAGGGTATACATGTAACTCTAGTTAGTAGAGCTAGAACTATAGAGGCCTTGTGGGTCATAATAAGGTCTGTGGACTCTTTCCTGAAAGTAAGAGGGAGCCCATGGAGGTTCCAAAGGCAGGAGTGATATCATCAGTCTGGTTTTTAAAGGCTTTTGCCTTTTATTCTATTAAGACAACATATTACCTTGACTGTTTTTCAGGTGTTAAGTTGATCTTACATTCTAGGATAAATCCTACTTGGTCATTGTGTATAATACAAGTTCTATGTTACTAGATTTGGTTTGATAGTATTTTTGTTGAGAGTTTTTTTTCTATATTCATTTGGTATAGTAGTTTGTAGTTGTCTTTTCTTGTTTTGTCTTTGTGTGGTTTTGATATTAGAGCAATACTGATCTCATACAATGTGTATAGCTGTATTCCTTCCTCTATTTTTTGGGAAAAACTTGCAAAGGATAGTTATTAATTCTTCTGTAATAGATTAATAGTTTTCATCAGTCAAGTGATCTGGTCCTGAGTTTTAATTTGTGGGATGTTTTTTATTACTAATTTAATGTCTTTATTTGTTATAGATTTAATCATATTTCCTATTTCTTTTCTAATAAAGAGGTAAAAGTTATTTTTAAAGAACCAAATAAAAGTATAATAACTGAAATAAAATATCCCCTGAAGGGCTTCACAATAGATTTTAGTAGGTAGAAGAATCAGTGAATTTAGAGATAGGTCAGTCGAGATTATCTAGTCTGAAGGACAGAATTAAAATTTACATAACCTCAGAGATATATAGAACAGCATCAATCATACCAAAATAAGTCTAGAGAGATCTTAGAAGAAAAAGAAAGTTGCAGAAAGAATATATAAAGGAAATAAAATTTATACAAATATAATAAAAAAACACTGTTAAATACACTCAAAGGTCCCAACAAGCTCCAAGTAAAATAAACTCAAAAAGGTGCACGCTTGTAATCCCAGCATTTGGGAGGCTGAGACCAGAGGATCCAGGTTTGTGGCCAGCCTCAGATACCTAGTGAGGCACTCCGCAACTTAGTGAGACCCTGTTTCAAAATAAAGAATAAAAAACAGGACTGGGGGTATAGCTCGGAGGTAGAATGCCCCTGAGTTCAATCCCCAATACCTCAAAATAAATAAATTAATTAATTAATTAAAAATAAAAAATAAATAAACTCAAAAAGAACCACACTCAAGAACACAATTATTTATCTAACTATTAAAAGACAAAACAAAAAGCGATTTCTCAATGTAGTCAGAGAGATGAGATTCATGCAAGGACTGGACTATAAGATTAACAGTTGACTTTTCATCAGAAATGAAGCAGGTGAGAAGGCAGAGTGATGATATACTCAATCTGCTCAAAGAAAAAGAATGCCAACGGGGAATTCCATATTCACTAAAACTTTCCTTTCAGATAAGATATCATTTCCATACCTTCCTTTGGCTCTTTAAATATGGTTTAATCTTTTAGTTCCTTGAAGATATTTTTATTATAATTTTATATTACTTTTAACTAACATATGACATAAAAATTATATATATTTATTGGGTACCATGTGATATTTCAATACATTTGTGCATTCTGTAAGGTTTAAATCAAGTTAAATATAGTTATCTCCTCAAACATTTATCATTGCTTTATGGTGGAAACATGTAAAATGCTGATTTAAAGTTTTTGTCTAGTTATTCCAATATTTAGACTTCCTAAAGGGCATTTTCTACTTTTTTCCTCATGTTTTTGGGCCAAGTATTTTGTTTCTTCAAATGTCTCATAGTTTTTTATTAAAATTTTGTTTATTTATCTTTTTATAACATAATGTAGGAACTCTTCATTGTTTTCTATAAAAACCTAGAGAAAAGGATTTTCTCACTGGTAGAGGTCTGAGTCAGGTCAAAGAAGACTTAAAAGAAGAATCTTCTAGAGTGCCAACTGACTGGTCACAAAACTACAGTTCTCTGGGAATGAGATTTTGAAGTTACGTTCTGCCCCTTCAGGTGCCTGGATCTCACTGATTCTAGGCTGTTAGTTTTCAAGGTGACCTTGTAATCCCAGTACTTGGAAGGTTGAGACAGGAGGATTGCAGGTTCGTGGCCAGCCTCAGCTACTTAGTGAGTCCCTCCACAACTTAGTGAGACCCTGTTTCAAAGCAAAGAATAAAAAATAGGGGCATAGCCTGGAGGTAGCATACCCCTGGGTTCAACCCTCAGTAACCCCCCCCCCCCAAAAAAAAGAATGGGGACAGGATCCAAGCAAGCTAGAATGTTATAAATCGCACTGTTCCTATCATGATTCAGCTATATTTTAATAAACAGTTCCGAGACTGCTAAAGAGAATTTTTGGTTCTCTTTTGAAAAAGAGAATTTTCAGAGGTCCTTAGTCCACCATTTTTGCTAATATGACCAGATGAAAATTTTCGAAAGAGAAAAAAGAGGGTAAAAGAGGGTACTAGAGGGCAAAAATAAATGAGAGACAAATAGGACCTTCCAAGTGACTTGTATTTGCAAGAATATCATTTCTCTAGATAAATAAGTATCATTGCTTATTAACTTCAATACTACCAGCAGAATTTCAAGGTCTGAGTATTCTTGCCTTAAGTTTGCTATTGCTCTCTATTTCTTAGAGTGCAGCCACCCTCCCATTAGGCCATTCTCCTGTCCATGTCTCCACCTCCCCATTTTATACTCATGCTGCAGCTCACTGTTTCTGTGTAAGGCACTGACTGAGGCTGTCATGCTAGCTCCACCACCACACTCAGTTAGGAATCAAGTATGGGCATGGGGGTCATCCATGGCAGAGCTAAAACAGAAACAGGCTATTCTGTATACATTTGGGTTGCTAATTTTCTATCCAAAGATAGGTTTATTTTTTCTTTATAGGGACAGGATAAAAAGTTGTTCCCAGTTTGTTTAGAGTTCATAGAAACCAGAATGGCCCTTAGAGTTTAATGAATGGATAGGTTTGAAAAGAGTTAAATGTGGTTCAAGAGTTCCCATATCATTGTTGAATCTGAGCTTGATGTCAAGTGCGAATCAGAAGACTTTCCTCTCAGCTAATTCTTATAATAATGAAATGTAGTTTTGTACAAGTTAAAAGTTTTACAAAACGGCATATTAACCAATAACATTTTGACTAATTTGGCTTTTCCAAAGTCCTGAATTTTAAAAGAAATTATCCCCATTTTAATAAAAGAACAATGACAAGATCTAAATGTCTTTACTTGACCACGTACTACAAATTTTGTACTCAACCTATGATTGCCAATGTTATGGGTTTACTTGAAAACCATCTATTCTTGCTCTCTTATAGTGACTCATTCTTAGTCTTAATCATTTAGATATTGCAGGCTAGCCACATTTTACTAAATATTCTTATAGCAAAGAAATTTCCTCTTTCTTTTGAAAGGCAGACAGATACTTAGTTGATACCTAATGCAATGTCTCTCTGATTTCATTTTGGGGAAAAAAAAAATTTGTATGTGTAAGTTCATGCCACTCATTCAGTACTTTCAACAAAACATAAAAATAATGGTTTCTTTAGAAATAACACTAAAAATTAGTCATAATAAATGGAAATAAATTTCTGCTTCTAAACATTTATGCAAAAATACTTTTAGAAGTGTGAAAATTTGAATACTTCCTTATCAATGAAAATGAACTACAGATTAATCTCATAAGAGTTTACAAAGAAGCCCCAATCCAACAATTTCTAAAAATATGATAGAATCAAGATTTATCTGAAGAAGTCCATGTGCTTTTACATAGTATTAAATCTTACTTTTCATACACCATGCAAAAATATTCATAAATTCATTTTTTATTTTTGCTTGGAAAAATAGAAAATTGTTAGAGGCAATATGTTAATTTAATTGCATTTTATCTCATGTCTGATTAATCTTGCATGCTTAGAAGGGGAAACATTTGGGATTACTTTTATGCTAAATTGATAATAACTTTACAGAAATTACTGGTATTATTTGAATTTTAATCTCTTGATTGAAAAAGGCATTAAACAGATCTTTAGAAGTCTAATAACTTAGGAAATTAGATATCATATTGGAACATGATATATACTTGGGAAATTTTCTTGACAAAAGAAATGTAGAAAGGTTATTTTTGAGAATGTGTCTGGGAAATATTGCTACCCTCCAAGTTATTATCAGTAATTTAAAATACTCTTGAGTGCAAATCTGGCTCATTTTTCATGAATTTGGTGCAGTTGTACAAAATTTATCCTGAATTGAAACAGTCTCTTTATCTGCTTATGAAAAAAAAACTGAATAAATAGTGAGAAACTAAGTCAGAATGCAACTCTACCAGTTGAAGAACTTAAGATTTTTAAGCAAATATTTTGCATTAGAAAACATTTTTTTCTACATAATAGCTCTAATTCTATCTGTTCCATAGTCAAAGTGAGCAAAAAGACAAATGTTCCCTCAGAGAGCATGCCAGCCACATATCAGTAGAGGGCTTGACCACGTGACATCCCCAGAGGCAGTTCTGAGCTGAGTGCACAACTGCCTGTGGAGCTCACCAAAAGGCCAGATGTTGCTACTAGAATGTTCCAAAGCCTGGCATCTGGGGTCTTGGCAAGCCCAAGAGATAGCCTTGGGTTCTGTGCCCATTGCTAAAATAGTAAATGAAAGAAAGTTTCACAGCAGAGGGTCTAAATGATTCTGAAGAGATAGATGGGAATGAAAAGGAATTCAAAGTAACACTAGCTTTTGGAAAATTATTGATTTGTCTTTATAGGTTAAATATACTAATTTCAAAATCATTTCAAGGCTTGAATAATATATATGTATTTTTTACTTTAAGCAGATCCTAAGCTAATTACATCAGTTAATGGAATTATTAGTGTGCACACAACATGCTTTGACAGTGCATACAAACAGAAAGAAGTTGCAGTCTTGCTCTCAGATTTCACTGTTTTAGAGTGTTTTGAACTATTCTTCATTCCATTTCTATGAAATTAATCCATTCCACTTCTATGAAATTTGACATGTGGAATTCCTAATAAGAGCATTGGAATATAAAAATGAAGTTTTATGAATCTGATTTTATGAATGTATTGTTTTTCTTAGGGCTGTAAGTTGTAGATATATCATAGATCCTGAAAAGTAACACAGTAAACAGACCTTGAAAATTCATACCTTTAACTCAGTAATCCTTCCTACTTCTCAGGAAGAAAAGAAAGGAATCAGATATCAACCAGGGTTTGTTTGAAATAACATTCACTATGAAGGCAGTTAGTAAAATACTGACACGAATTTCAAATAATAGTAGATGCTACGTACAATAATATGTAGCACTAAAATAATGCTAAGACTGTTTAATACCATAAAAAATTCTCATGATATTTAAGAAAGGGGATAAAACATTATAAACAATAGGATTACAATTAAAAAAAAAAAAAAACTCAGGTAACCACTCAAGACTAGAAACACATAAGCACACTAGTAGTTGTTACATCTGGATGGTAAGTTTGGAGTTATTTTTATTTTCTTCTATATTTGTTAAAATTTTAGATATATTTTATAAACATCATGATTGACATTATAAAATACCATACAAATCAGAATTAAAACACTTTATTTGTCTTATTTATATCAACAGAATGTAAATGGTTTAAAAAGGCTGAAAAGCAACCACAATTTCTTGAAACATGAAGCACTAAAAATTCTCTGGCTGTTTATAGGAATGTCACCCAAATGTTGAGAATTCTGCTTTGTCTTTACTAAGAATCTAGCAACAAATTCAAAGAGGAAGCTGGCGCACACTTGTAATCCCACTATTTAGGAGGCTAAGAAAGGAGAAAGGCAGGTTCCTGGCTAGTCTCAGCTACTTAGTAAGGCCCTCCAAAAGTTAGTGAGACCGTTTCAAAATAAACAATAAAACAGGACTAAGGGTATAGCACTGAGGTAGAATGCCCTTGGGTTCAATCCCCCCTAAAACACACACGCACACACACACACACACACACACACACACACACACACACACACGTCAAAGAGGAATCCTAATACTATTGCTGTGGTAGAAAATAATATGTGAAAAATCTGATTTTAAACTGAAATATCATCTCAGGAGTATTTTTAACAGTGCTGCATTAGAAAAACAATTTTAAAATGGGTAAAAAATTTATGATAAGTGATTTCTCTTTCTATAAAATTGACTTCTTTCAACATATTCTAAATGTTAGCTGTAAGTTAGATTACTTGTAGTTTCCTTCCCAATATCCTTACTGTGTCCTTTGTCTCTCTTGCACTTAACACAGGAAAGCAGTCACTATATTCTTATTGGGCTTCTATTTTATAGTTAGAGTTTTTCAGTATTCTTTATTCTGTACTTAGTTAATTGACTCAATAATATTTATCATTGTATCAATATTATAATTATGTATTTCCAAACATACCTGGAATTTGAACATGAGTATTTAATACTAATTTTTATATATGTTCATGCAAATGTCATGCTTAATCACAAACATAAAATGCTTCTGCATGTAATACCCTTTAGTTACTGGCTTAGTATTTCACCTACTTGGGATTTAGTTTTTGCTAACCAGATTTTTTAAAATCCCAAACAAATTTACTGTTATCTATGGTAGATGCTCATTTAGCCACATCTCCAAGAGGTGCAGTCGACTCTCGACAGTGGCATCCAGAGAGCAATATGTTACATCCAGTTCTTTCTCTTTCTGAGGATGCAGCAGGAGCTCAGCTGGGCCCCGGGTTCTCAGCCCAGCCCTCGGCAGAGGCAGTGAATTCAGCCATAACTACAGCAGAGTCTGATCATTCTCCTGATGAAATTACACTGATCTAATTTGCACGCTGTGAAGACATTTGGCACTGGCTGGATCCGAGCCTTGACATCTTCATTGGAACTAAAAGTACACTAAGAACTGACATTACGTTTCACGTCCTCTTCTGCCAGGCTGTGGCATTTCGTCCTCTTTAAAGGCATTATTTCAAGAACATTTAATTTGGCTTTGATGTGCCTGCCATTTTGCTGCGTGGAACACACTGCGCCAGAAAAGCTCAGCTGTAATAAAGTTTGGCACCAACAGCCCACCATATACCTGCACCATCCTGTGCAATTTAATTGGCATTCAGTGGGTTGATAAATGGATCGGCTTAATGAGACAATATACTTGACATATGCAGGACTCTCCTGAGGAATAGGATTCATTTTTTTCACTTCACACATCAACATGTTACAGATACCAACACAGTCACCTCCAGCAGTTGTGCAGACGCCAATGGATGCCTTCCACTGGCTGACCGATAGTGCTGTCTTCTGGCCATCCCCCTCCTTACTCCCTCAGCACCAACCGGAGCATGTTGTTAGCACCTCACTGTCTTTTGTATATTTCCCAGATACAAGATACCTCCCTGTCTTTTGTATATTTCCCAGATACATGCTTCACTTACATGCATCTGTATTTTTCCACCAGATCAAATGGCTTTGTGGTCTAAACAGATTCGTTTTACCTGCTGTAAAATGACAACAGAACTAGAAAACATGCGTAATAATGAACTATATGTGGAATTACTGACATAGGCAGTCACGGAAGGGAGCAAGTGAGTGCCAGTCTATCTTCAGAAATGTTTGTTTCAAGAGTGAATTAATTAAAACAACAAAGAGACACCACTTTTCACTCCTCAGATTAGCAAAGATTAAAAAGAACCAGAAGGCTGAGCATTGGCAGGAGATCCAGGAAACAAGTACCTCATGCTCCACTGGTGAGATTCTAAATTAATACAACTTCTCTGAAAGACAATTGGTGATTTGTATCAAAAGTCTTAAAAAATGGACATAGTTTCTCCCTAAGCACTTTTGTCTCTGAAAATATATCCCAAAGAAATATGATGTGCCAAAGATAGATATTCAATGATGATAATCATCACATTGATTATAACAGAAACAAAATTTAAACAATCTAGATGTCTAACAAAAGAAGAATGTCTAAATAAAATACGGAACATCTATATTCTAGAATACCATACATAAGCACAAATATTTGTCATGAAACATGTTCATGATGTCTTTTATGCTAAAAAATTCTTATGACTGGTTCTATATTAGTTATTTTTGTGAAGGAATTCACAAGTAAAACATTTATATTCATACTAAAAATGCCAAAGGACAAATGTAAAAATAATAATGATGTTTGCTTCTGAAGATGGGATTATGCAAAGTTTTTATCTGTACTTTAAAAGATTTAATTAAGATGGTATTTCAAATTTTCAAGGGATTTTTTTTCTGACCAAAATGTAAATTTTGGAAATTCTTTACTATACCCTAAATCAAATCCTGTTTCTAATGTAATTCAATTCTGTTCAGATAGATAATTCATCTTAAACAAATGAACTTTCTTTCAACCTCCAGCTTGCTGTCATTTGTCCGTTCATTAGTTATAGTTTAGTAGTAGAAAACAGAATTTGAAAGTACCCTTGATATCCAAAAGACTTCTAGACAGGAGGATCCTGTTCACAGCCAGCAACTTAGTGAGGCCCTCTGAAACTTAATGAGACTCTGTTACAAAATAAAAAATAAAATAGGGCTGGGGTTGTAACTCAGAGGTAGAACATCCCTGTGTTCAATCCCTAGTGCCACAAAAAAGAGAGAGAGAGAGAGAGAGAGAGAGAGAGAGAGAGAGAGAGAGAGAGAGAGTGACTTCTAGAGTTTTCATCTCCTACTTACAATCCCTATTCAGTGGAAACTGGTTGGCCTATTCTGTCTTTTCAGTTTTGTTTTGTTTTGTTTTAAAGTGCTAGAGATTTCTAGAAAAAGAAAGAAAAAATCTTATATGAAGAATCCAAACATGAAAAGGTTATTTAGATTTGTGAAGGCCCATGGGAACCACTTTGTGCCTGACCATAGGGAAAATAGGGCTCAAATAGTAAAGGAAATAAAATTAGGATAGAATGGAAGTGCTTTAAAGAGGACGCCAGCCGAGGATAGCCAAAGTGCTCTGTGATGACCAGTTGGAGGCCCTGGTCAGCATTTCAGGCCAGACAGGATGCAGCACCACGGGAGTGACATCCAGGGCAGCTGTACCGCTCGCTGCCTGGCTGAGCAGCGTGCCTGATGGGGCCTGCCGCTGGCTCCTTCCGGCCTCTGTGGAGGGGAGGATGCCCATCCGGCGCCGCTCGCTCCTCGTCTCAACTGGGTGCCAGCTTGCTGCTCTCCATTCTGCTCCAGAGGAAGTTCCAACAGGCAAATAAGCCCAAGGAGATGGAAAAATGAAACGGTGTGTGACAGTTTCTAATTACTGCATAAAAACAACATATGGAAACTTCATTGTCCATTTCATCCCTCAACATGTACCATCAAGTCAGACTCCTTTTACTCAATCACTTTCCCAAGCATTTGGACCTGATTTACTTCAATAAAAAAAAAATGGTATAATAGTATTTAAAATTTTTTTCAAACACCTTGATCATTGAGAGGTTTCATAAACTTGTATTTTCTATTTGAGTTTTCTCATTTCACTCTAGTTAATTGTATTCCCACGGGTTGCTCACAAGCTGGGTTAAAACTGTCCATTCTTCAAAAGTTTAAATGAACTATCCCTAAGTACCTCTTATAAATGCTCGAATGAGTCCCTAATCACTTATTACAGGAGGCAGGAGGACTGTGCGGCAGTGTAGTTGCTCTGATATTCTAAAGACATCTGAAGAAGAGAAATCAAGCAGATGCTCTTTGTTGACCTAAAAGATAACAGTCAGATGAATGAAAGGAACAAAGTTAGTCCAAGCGATGTGTTGAGGTGATACAGCCTGGAAGGAGGGCACAGAGACCTGGAGTCTGGCCTTGCTCTGCCTCAGCTTTTCCTGTGTGACCTTAAGCAAGTCCTTTGCTTTCTTCACCCTCTACTTTAAAATAAGACTTCAAAGAGTCCTTTTCTCTGCATCCTCACACTCTACCGAATGACCTAAATACTGTGTGGTTTTCTATGTGGGACAGAAAAAGACCTGCTTACGAAAGGCCACTGGTATTTAAATGTTAACCCTGGAGTAAAGTTTGAACGTAGAGGGAAAGACCAAAGAGATGAGACATTCATCAAGCACCCGTTTGCTAAAAGCAAAACCTTCTCGTTTCTCCTCTCCTCCCCCTTGGCCACAGAAGCACAGTCAGTTAATGAATCAGAAAAAAGCTGGTCACCAGATGTCCTGGCTTATCAACACGCACATCGAATTCTGTAATGGCATTCACTGAGTGAGCTGTGTGAAACCAAGGCATGGCAGAGGAGAAGTTCTCCTTTCTGATGAGTTCCAAAATGTGGGTGTGCCTTGGTCAATTTTGGGAATGATTGCTGCACAGGTTCCTTTAAGCCAGCGCCGGGAATTCTATCCAGTGGGAACTTGCCTGTGTCAGTGAGCCCTGTTCAAGGTTATGGCGCCCCTCTCAGCTCTTCCTCCTCCCTCTAATCTGTGCAGAACTGTCTATGTGGATCCTTCTATGTGGAAAAGAAAGACAATGATAATAAACTTAGGAGCGATGCAAAGGAAAAGCCAATTCTGTCTGATTGGTTTTCACCACGGCTAATTTTAAAGCCACCCATTGTTCAGCTCTGCAGTCTAATTTTATGTTAATATCCTGAAAGTTGTCAAATCTTGGCAAAACCTATGCATAAATTACACAGAAAGTAGCTCACAGGAGGGGGAAAAGTAATGACTGTCATGGTTAGCCAAACCCATTAATAGTCTGACAAGCAATAACCCAGGAGCTCTGGTCAACTGCTGCAGACATCTGTGAAACTTTTGCAATTAATATCATTTTTTTTTTCTGTTGGAAGATGTATCAGCTGTGAAATAGCACGCAACTGTCTGGTGATTATCAACCCTGCTGGTGAGGGTTGGGCTTATCACCTCCTTTGGTTGACCACTGCACTGCTTTTCACAAAAAGCCACTGTTTTTTGAAGGAATGCCATGTTTTGGCTTATGGAGATTGATAGACTTCGAAAATTAGTAACAATAAAATATGGCTACTCAAACAATAAAAAATAGGATGTTTCAATCTCTTATTCATTTCTGACTTTTTTCCCTCTGAGATTGGGAAGAAACAAAGATGAAGAGACTTGAAATTTCTCTTCCGACCTGTACTCTGGGCCCCGTCTCGCAGGTAAATTATGTGGTTGTGCCTTTTTATACCTTTTCCATGGCAGTCCAGAGCTACTTTATTTTTTCCCCCTGGGGTCGAACTTTAGAAAAAATAAGTCAATCAATCTGAGTAGTTAATGCCTGTATGTCCTGTTGGTGGTGAAGATATTTTGAATATGTGTGTGTGGTGTGTGTATGTGTGTGTGTGTGTGTGTGTGTGTGTGTGTGTGTGAGAGAGAGAGAGAGAGAGAGAGAGACTGGGGATTGAACCCAGGGGCATTCTACCTCTAGCTCTATTTTATTTTTGTTTTGTTTTGAAAGGGTGTCTCACTAAGTTCTGAGGACCTCACTAAGTTGCCAAGGCTGGCCTGGAACCTGCAATCCTCCTGTTTCACCTCCCAAGTACTGGGATTACAGGCACATGCCACCATGCCTGGCTTGACTATACCTCTTACATAATATATATATATATATATATATATATATATATATATATATATATATATATATATATATATATATATATATAATCTTACATAATATATATAAACATATACATAATCTTTTGCTCATCCGCCCAGGAAATATTGCTATTGGAATACCTGATTTCCCAGGTATGGCTACTCAGTATCTTCCCACAGCTAATTTAGCTGATGCATCTAGCATGAGAGAAGACTCAAAAAATACTTGTTGAGTGAGTGAATGGGTGAGTAGGTGGTTGGGTGTTATCAGGGCATATCTCTATTTTTGGTCTCACTACTGCAGATCCATCTTGACTTTGTACAGACCTTTCTTGCTGCTAAAAATAATTGTCAAAGAATGTTGCTGGAAGGCTTGGTGAGGTGGTTGGTCAAGAGCTAGCAGCAGAGGGCATGGGAGGATGTGGCGGTGGGGCAGGCTGGAGGGGTTATCTGATGTATGGTGAGTAGGGGCCTCAGTGCCATACTTGTGTGTGAAGAGTCTATTCTACAGACAACTGGGACCAAGGGAAGCTTTTAAACAGAGAAACAACTGCTGGTATTGCTCAGGGCAGCCATTTGTGGGGTACAGGGAAGAATAATGATAGAAAAGTCACTGGGAAAGTTATTTCAATAACTTCACAAAAAGATGGTGAGAAAGGATAGGAAGCAACAGACTTGGAAGGCATCCCCAAAGCAGACCTATCAAGACTTGGTGATTGATTACATGTGGGGGTAGAATAGATAGGCTAGAGGATGACTTCTACTTGGTGTTAATGCTGAATCCTTTAATCACAACATGCACACAGAAAGGCAGTTGGTTGGGGTAAGAGCAGGAGTGGAGGGACTACAGGACATAGGGGACAGCAACAGGAGCATTTCCAGAAATCAGTCTTTGAGATATAATGAGTAGCTGTACACCGAACCATGTTCAGTGATCACTGATGAAGCCAACGAATCAAACCAGAGCAAAACAAATCTCACTGGTGCTTATCAAAGGCAAGAGCAATGGGAAGACTTCCTTTTAAGGAATAATTATGAGGAAAAATAGCTAAAATATACAAGCAATAAATTAGTCATGTCAACTTAAATAGAAAGGGCTCACTATAGTCTCAGAGGAAGCTCTTTGTATCCTCTGAGTGCTGGGGTTTCTGAACTGACTGCTGAATGAAATATACAACCTGACCTCTTTCTTCTTCCTTTCCTAAACATTACGGTAACATGTACCCAATGAAAATGATATTCATAAACTATATTCATAAATTATGAACCCCTCCCCGCAAACAGCCTTAGTCTTCAATTTGGCAACCCATGTGGGTCACACTCCTGGCTTGTCAGGACAAAACACATTCTGGACAAATCAAGAAAGAAGGAAGTGCCGGTGCAGCCACATGAACGAATGCCAGTTGTCTGAAAAACAAGTTTGCTGTCATCTTGGGACACATCATTTTTAGAAACAATGACCCATTTGGCAGCCGCGCACATGTTCCCATCTCTGAAAGTGTTCCAACATTCCAGGCCTGACTTTATTTAGGTTTGGGATATGCGTGAGTATAAATCTTTGGCAAAGCAAGTGCAGAGCCTTAGTTCCATTTAGTATTACTCATTCCATTCACACTACTTCTTTTCCTCATTGTGTCTTCTGTTACAATCCTTGTTTCCTGGCCTTCAAGACCTTGTCTGGGCACCTCATATCAAATGGCAGCAGAGTGGAATGTCTAATTATTTCACTGTTGAACCAGAACAGCTGTCCTAGATGGTCTATTTAGCAGGGCTGGTGCGCTGGCTTTTGAGAACAGCCTTTGTTGCATGCACGGTTTTCCTTGTTGGAAAATGTTTCCTTTTGGCCTAGTCAACATCTAAAGGGGCCTGAGTTAGATTTATTCAAAATATCAAGCTTTACTTTTTCAGTTTCAAATGAATTTTTATTGAAAAAAATATATATATTTTTTGAGGTACTGGGGATGGAACCTGGGGGCATTCTACCTCCGAGCTATAGCTCCAGTCCTATTTTTTTATTCTTTATTTTGAAACAGGGTCTCACTAAGTTGCAGAGGGCCTCACTAAGCAGCTGAGGCTGGCCTGGCTGCGAACCCAGATTTTCCAGTCTCAGCCTCCCAAATGCTGGGATTACAAGCGTGCGCCACCACACCTGAATATATATATATATATATTTATATATATATTATATAATATATATATATAATATATATATAAATATATATATATATATTTTTTTAAGGGTAGAGTTAGGTGTCCCAGAACACAGAACATAGTCCATCTGTCTCCAAGAATCTGACAATATCACTCTTTTTTTTAGAAAAAATTAATATATACTTTTATTGGTGCATTATATTCTCACATCATAATGTAGTTCAGAGTGATAGCAACATCCATGAACACAGCACTTGGTGAGCTTCCCCTCAGCTCCTTTCCCACTGCCTCTTCTTCCCCATACATGATGTTGAGATTGGCTAGCCTGATTAGTACTTGGATGGGAGACAATATCACTCTTGATTGAATTCTGAGATTTCAAATGGTTTCCTAAGTACATAGTAGAATTTCTTTCTGTTTTTTTTTTTGTTGTTGTTTTGTTTTGTTTTGTTTTGTTTTGTTTTTTAGAACATGTGCATTCTCAAAATGTAAGTTGCTGTAAATTTTCTCGTTGGTATACTTAGGTAGAGGGAGACGGAGATTCTGGGTAATTGTTTTCCCTTTGAATGGGGAGTTCAGACTAAGTATTGGGGGAAGGAAGAAGGTCATAGAAGAGGGTTGGGATTGTCTGAGAGCAGCTCTTTGTTGGGGAAATACAGGGAGGGCAGTGGAGACTCTGAAAGCAAAGGGACCCTGTTTTCAGGGAAAGCCTTTGGCTTTTGAACTCTGGATCCCTTCTATCTCTTCTCTCCTTATGGGGTTTTCTTCAATGTGAATTCATCTTTGTTCATATTTGCCCATTAACCCTGTTTTAATAGTAGGATGATGATTTTATTCTCCCCCAACTTTGGATCTTTAGAAACATTTTTTTTAAGAGATAGTCTAATAGATTGTCTAATTTTTTTCATTTCACTCAAATCTACTGTTTCAGTTCTAATTGAGTTGATATGAAATGTAGTATTCTGCAACATTATTATAACAATAAATAACTAAAAATGTACATTACTCTTCATTTTACATCCCTTTCACAACATATCTCATTTATTAGTTCATAATCATTAAAAATTACTCCTTCAAGGTCATTATAAATAACAAATTTAAACAAAATGAATTCTTCCTCAAAAGAGAGCTGGCAGATACACAGGCCAAATAAAAAATAAAAGTTAAAAGTCTCTCTCAACAATTAAAAGAAGCAAGGGTTTATTGCTTCTTCTTGATACCAAACATCTTTTAAGAAAAATCTGGAAGGGATTCCCTGTTTTCAGATTATATGTTTGAATCAGAATGAAAAAAAAAACACATTTTGCTTATGTTTATTTAACTAAGAACAAGTAAACTCAATTTTCAGCACTCATAAATATTTAGGAAAATATCATCATGGAAGTTATTTTACAACTACATCAGTTAACATGTACTCATAAGTCTATGGATACTTTTAATAAGCTGATAACATAATTATATGGGTAAGCACATTCTTTCAAAAGTTACTACATTTAAAATAAAAAAAAATATCTAGAATGTACTATGTGAAAAAGGATATCACTTTTTCTCTTTAGGATGAATGAGCTAATTTATAACTTGTCAGGGGTCAACAAGTCCAAATGCTTTGAGCAATATAGAGGAAAAAAACCCTATTATGTTATGGCTAGTGTGTACAAAGGGGTCATTGATTTATAAACCATAGTCTTCTGGTTCTCTGCTTTATATTATGAACATTCCTCTACAACCCTTTTATTCCTGGATTTATTAAACCCCTACAAGTGGTTTGCATGCAGGAGAAGCATGAGGCCTACATCTGGACATACAATCAGTACTTCAGAAGGTCATGCATCTGTGCTCAAATATAACTCCTTACCCTCTTCATCAGATTTCAAGGAGGGCCAGAGACTGCTGATAGCTTCCAGTATTCATTCTCTCCTTCTTCCATAGGAACATTTTTTTATTTGGGGTAGAAATGCAAGCAACCCAAAGATTACATTTTTCTTCCTCACTTTCAGGTGGACATGGCCAAATGCTAAGGTCTGGCCCATGCAATGAAAGAGTCTTCTGGGTAGCCTGCTTGAAATCAACTGACTCAGCAGGAGTATTTAACTTGCTGTCCTTTCTTCCTGATGTTTGGACTGCAGAAGTGATGAGTGGGTTCTGGTTGCCATCTGGAATGATGAGGTAAGCTTGAAGACTGAAATGGGAACCAAAAAAGGAAAAGGATTGTATGGATTCCTGATAACTGTGTTGCCGGCATTACTGTCTTGGAGTGCCTAACTCCAGATTTCTTAGATATGTAACAGAAAAAAAAAACTGTTAACTTTTAAAATCCTTATTATTATGGGATTTCTACAATATGAATGTAATCCCAGGAGGCAGGAGGAGGAGTTTTATTTCAGTTTTACTCTTACTGGAGAGAGCTATATGACCTTTGGTGCTTCTCTCAATAAATTGTATTTGGTCAGCTTGGATCACATGTGACAGGACATCTTGACAATGATGACACTGTTACCACTTAATAAAAGTGCCATCCTTCACAATTCAAGGTTCTTTGTACACAGTTTTCATTTAATTATACTACCTATGATACATGTAAGTATGTATGTATGTGTTTATATGTGCATACATATGTACACACATACAATTATTATCCCTGTTATATGAATAAGAAATTCAGTAATTTTTATGGAGCTGCTTTTAAGTGACCGAACTGGGAATTGAGCCCCAGTCCAAAGATTGTGATCTTAATCATTATGCCATTTAATGTGGGTGATGGGAGAATACAGGCAAATAGGCAGCACTTAGCAACATATAAAGTGTCATATCACTGTGGTGGACCAACCAGTAGCTGAGCATGTCTCCCAGGATTTTCTTCAGTGACTTCTTGAGTAAGACAATATGAGTACATACCAGTAAAGCAACCCTGGAAGACTGAATGACAATCCTGACAGAGATAAAGCCTCTTCAGATCTGGGAAATGTAAGATGGCACTCTTATTATTTTGCTAAAGATAAAATAATAATGCTGCAGAAAATGATAGCTTTTTCTCCATTAATTGTCGTTGTTGAAGTTGCTGTTACCTCTATTTAGTTTGCATGGAACACTATCAAAATAACTAGAGAATAATAGACCATTTAAATTGATATCCCCCGTGTATTGGTCAAAATATTGTAGCTTGTGTACAGAAAAAAAAAAATCCCCAAATGTCAGACAGTCACACCATCAAGTGTTTGTTTTCACTCTTACTTCTTGTCCACTCTGGGGGCTTGGGTGTGTGTCATCTGCATCTCAGGACCCAGACCTATGTAGAAGCCCCTCTCTAGGATATGACCACTCCAACAGTAGGGGGAGTAGGTAATAGTGAGTTTTTAATAGTTCCCATAAACATGGGTACAGATTACTTCTTGCCTTTCTTTAGGAAAAGCAAGACACATGACCCAAACTAACATCAACAGGAGCAGGAGAAGAGATGTGCCTCCACACAGGAGGAACCGCAAAGAGGGACTGGGAATGTTATAACCTACCTCTCTTAGAGAGTCAAATATCTAGATTATTCTCACCACCCTGCGGTATTTCTAGTTTCTCCAAAGGACCATGCGTTCTCTCACCTTTGAATCTGACACATGCTATTTCCTCTTTCTGAAGCTCTTTTGCCCCTTTTAAAAGGTCTAGTACTTATGCAACTTCCCTCAGACTCAATGATATCATTGATATCAATGATATCTTCGTGGAAGCCTTGCGTGGCTCCCTATTCCCATGTTCTTTCTGGGTATTTCCATAGTTGCTAGCTTTCATTATTTCTAACTCTACAAATATCTCAAGTTTTCTCTTTCTACCACTCTCAAAGGGAAACTTATGGAGGGCCAGGATTGTATTTAGTTCACCTAAAATAAAATCTGGCACACAGAAAGCAATGAGTATTATTTAATGAACATTATCCTGGCAGCTTCGCAAAATTGATTACTGCTGTGTTGTAAGGAAACATAGTATGAAGAAGTAAAGACTCTGAAAATTCCTTGCCAACCCTGTCAGTGAGCCATCTTGGATGTCTAACCAGTTGAGATTTCAGTTGACCACACTTCACTCGACTTCCGACTGTGAAATCCTTAAGTGACAGCGTAAGGGCAGAAATCACTGAAAGGAATTTGGAGATATAAGAGATCACTTTTGTTATTGTTGAGAATTGCTTCATAGAAGTGAGCCAGTGCTTTGCAGGTTAAAAAATAACGCTCCTGGGCTCACATCTTGATAAATTTTGATTATTACTTTTTCTGTTTCTTTTCATTTCTTGCTAGTTCTTTTCCATTAATATAAAATTAATATAAAAGTATATTTTGGCTAAGCGATACAGTATAGGTGAAAGAAGTAATTTATTTGGACTAAAGTAAAGCAGCATCACTTAAAATGTATGTACATGTGCACACATATTCATATATTTGTACTGGAACTGGCAAACATTAAGATCGATGCATTCTTCTGTATCATTAACACGTTTTGAAAATAAGTACCACCAAGGGTAGATAAAAGGAATAATGGAAAGAAGATACTGGGATCATTACTGGCAGAATACTTCCTAACTTCTTAACAAATAACGAGAAAAGAAAGCATCAGGTGAGATAGAAGAGTCTATGCTGTCAGCAGTGTTTCAACACATTCTCTATGACCTAATCTGTGTTTCTGTACACCAGTTCCACATGAGAATCACATGAGAGGCTTTCAAAAAGTTCTAATGGTAAACCTCTACTCTGAGGTGGATATAGGACAATGGTATTTCTAAAACATACCCTGGGTGTGTATAATGTTCATAGGAATGAGAATTGCTGACATGAACTATCAACTTTGAAGTCCATCAACTTTATTTTTTAAGTGAACTTGTATCTTATAACAACCAGGACTAAACCTCGTTTGGTTTCACATGTGGGTAAAATCTAACCAAAGACAATGTTTATGCTCTATGAAGCTTTCAGATATCTACTTTAAAATGCCTGTTGATAGCATCCTGGTCTAACTCCATGAAGCCAACCATTTCTGGCAACGGATTTCAAAAGAGGAAAGGGACATAGCAAGGAAATGCTTTAAAATAGATTTTGGCTAGGATACTTTCTGGGGAAAAGAATAGTCACTGCCTTATCTTTATGGGCTCATGGAGAGAAAAGCTGGGGCAAAAGAGCAGTGACAGGTATATTGGGATGCTTTGTGAGGATTGGAGAAACATACACATTGAACAAAAGAATCTCAAGGCTTGGTCTACAGTTTGAATGACATAATTATACAAACATATGTGCTGTAAGGTGTTTCTACCTTCCACATTTACAATTTAATATAAAATATATGGGGGCAGTGTTTAAATACTTCTCTTCTCAATAATGTTTTTTTTTCTTTTCTCAATAGTTCTTTGCATGATATTTCATCACAATGCCTAGTACTGAAATATTTCAAAATATCTAGGTGCTTGATGAAAGTTATTATTCTGTAACCTGTTTTGTCATACAGTTCTTGTCAGGCTCAAATATAAACAAATATAATTGTTACTTTAATCATGACAACCAATGCAATTACTATGCTGCTCCAAATTCTAAAAATGATTTCTGTTCTTTTCACACTTTAAGTCTGGTGCATGGTAGAGACAACTGGAAGCCATTTTAAGCCAGATACTTGCCCTGGGCAGATATAATGGCCCTGGCATTCAGGGGCTTGTAGCTGATAGGGAGATGAATTTATTTTCAACATGAGGATCATTAGTGTCTATCTGGGTTACCCATTTCTACTTTCAACATGACACAATATATAGGTTTGTTTGCTTAACCCTCATGAAGGCAAGGGGTAGGGATATGTTGGGAAGACACTTTGAGGATGGAGGGAGCAGGCAAGTTGGATTCTTAGTATTCCCTCAAGCTTCTAAAGGACTTTCAACCACTGCATCCAGTTACTGGGGATCAGGGATTGATGCAGTTATTCAAAAGTGTCCTGATGCTACAGAGACTTTACCTGGAGTCCTTTGTTTATATTCTATTTACTCAAAGTAACATTTTCCTTAGATGGTTTTCTGATATCATAGTTGAAATTTTGATTATTTCTACCCAACAGAAAATGTTTTTTATTATTTTTTTGGAGTGTTAACATGAACATTTTGTGATTCTATGTTGTCTCAGAATTCTGCAATAATGACAGCAAAAGAGAAATTAATGAAAGGATTATGAAGGAGCTCATGGAATTTGACAGGTAGCTAATGAACTGGCTTTGAAACAAGCAAGTCCCTTGTCTAGCTGCCACAAAAGGAAATGAAGCTTTACTATTTCTTCTGTCTTTGCAACACTCTGGCCAAGATTCAAAGTTGAGGAGAGAGTGTTTAAATGCCTGGATTTGGGGGCAAGGCCTAATAGAATCCTGTGGAAAGAAAAGAAAGTACCTGGCTTTGTCAGTCCACAAGAACTACAAGTGATGGAGAAGAAAGAATTCCCCAAAGAAAACAGGGTCCTGAAAAGAATGGAGAATAGATGCTGGATGGCCAAGAACTAGTAATGAGGATCTCCATATTCCTGTTTTTGTGGGCAAGATAACAAGACTTGCTGCCCATCAGTGGGAACTTACCACCGAAGAAAGAGAAAGTAAAATCATATTAAAATTGCAGCTGAATAAAATGATGTCATTATATAAAAAACACAGAAACAAAAAACAAAACCAAACCACAGGCAACACTTGCCCCTGTGCTGAAGTAGGGATGTTCAACTTTAGTATCATGAACATTTCTTTTGTTTCTTTCCACTATTCTTCCCATCAAGGGATTCTAGGAAGAAACTTGGCTAAGAATGCATTTAAAGGGTCTATCAGTTTCCTTGGCTGGTTGGGCTACTGGGCTTTGCAGTATTCCCCATTATACATGTTTTTATTTATTTCTAAATCAGGGGGCTACAGTTTTGAAGGCTTAAGTGGAGGGTAGATGAGACTGGCTTTGGAAGACCCCAATAACTGCAGAAAGTGGGTGAGGTGTGAAGTTTCCCTAGAGGATTTTTGGTCTCAAGCTGAGATGTGACCAGAGAGGCTATAGGACACAGAGCAAATAGGGAAGACATGTAATAGAATCGCAGGATCTTACTTATGGTCATCATAGAGTCACATGGTTTTCGGATGGCAAATACTTGGCTCATAAACCCCCCTGATCTCATCCTATATTCAAGATACGTATCACTGGTTAATTGAGACACTCTTTGTAACCGATGAACTACAGAGAAATTTACCTATTGCCTTCTAATCCATTGACTATAACACTGTTCTCCTTATCTTTCTAAAATTTAAAGCTGGATCTCTAAGACTCCTGACAGTTTTGCTCCAAAAGCATTTTTTCCTCAACCCCTATTCTCTGCTTTGAGTCATAGTGACCTTGTTTTCTCACACTCATCTCCATCATTTGCTACTCCATGACTCTGCCCATGCACTTTCCTATTTCTCAAACCCACTTCACCCTCTTGCTCACTGGTTACCTCCTTTTTACCCTTCAAGACAAGCTGTACCTTTCTTGACACTTTTGTGACTCCACACAACTGAAGGAATTATGCTAGCTCTCTTAGACTCCTAGAACACTTTGCTTCTCTCTCATAACTTTTACTGAATCTTAGTGTTTCTATGTCTGTGTCCCTCATTAGATCTCATGCCACTTGAGGGTAGAAATACATCCTATCTTTTTCTGTCCTAACTTGAACACAGTTTAGGCCCATTGTAGATGTTCAATAAATAATTACTGATTAGCCGGGCGTGGTGGCGCACGCTTGTAATCCCAGCATTCGGGAGGCTGAGACCGGAGGATCCGGGTTCGTGGCCAGCCTCAGCTACCTAGTGAGGCACTCCGCAACTTAGTGAGACCCGGTTTCAAAAATAAAGAATAAAAAAAAAATAGGCTGGGGGTGTAGCTCGGAGGTAGAATGCCCCTGAGTTCAATCCCCAGTACTGGAAAAAAAAAAAAAAAAATTACTGATTGAATAAATACATGTTTTGTGCTCATCCTGCCATAACCTTGAAAAAAAAAAAGGTGTCTTTTGATTCAATGCTATATTTCCTTTCTAATAAAAGGCTTATGCTTTGGGATTCATGTATAGAGTATATGACCTACCTTCATTTTAAATATTAAATTGAAGCTAATAGTTTTACTGGTTTCATTTTGCTTTAGCCTAATTTGTATATTGGTCTTTATAAATGTAAATTAAAGTCTTATGCTATTTAGGGAAGCTGAGATTAATCAAACCCCTATGCTCTAAAAAGAATATCCATATTTATTATTCGAATTATATATAATTCTGTTTATTTTAGCAACACTTTTCTGCATACGGTTTTGAATCTCATTGACTAGATGTCCATTTTCAACCCCAACTCATCATATAGTATTCACAGGAGTGTTTTGTTTAAAAATGCACAAAGGTATCTTATTAAATAATGTCACAAACATGAAGTTCATTATTATGCAAATGTCATCCTTGGAACAGATTTGTTAATTGCAACTCATTTGCATAATTAATGAACTCCCAAATGAATTATGCCTTTGCAGATTTGTGCAGCATTGTTTTAAAATAAATTATAAAATACATGTCAAAGGAAGAGTGCTTTCTGGGTTCCCATAGCATTGTTTGAAAATTAATTACCAAATGCTTGTCAAATTAAAATGAGTTTGTAGTTTTTACAATGTTATTTTAAAATTAATCACAAAATAAAATGTCACTGCATTAAAGTAAACAACTTGTTATTTTCTCGAAAAAGAACCACAGAAAAGTAGCATTTTGACTTCAATTACATTGTTTGGTATAGCGATTCTGGTGTTTTATTCATTTTGTCTCCACACTGTGACTTAACAAAGTTGGTAGTTGTTAGCATGTTAATGCTTTGGTAAATTGAGATTTAATTTAATTTTATTATGTAGCTTATTTTATACGCTTGATGATTAATGCATTGCATATGAACCCAGTATGGGTTTGTTCATGATAAATTGGAGTTTAAAAAAATACTCAAGATCACTTAAATCTGTTGTATAAACAGTATTCTTAAGGTTTATTTTATTGGACTTTTGACTGCTGCCAGTTAAAATGATTAACAACATATAGTGTGGATCTTTCCTCTTATTGTGACTAATGCAGTAGTACAGTTCCTTTCTTTGGTATAGAAAGGTCTTTTGGGCCCTTATGCTACTTTCTTCATTCTATGGAGATTCTCTGGTCTTGTAGATCAGCCAGGCTCCTTCTCAGTCCTGGAGCCCACAGAGAGACCTCATGCACTGGGAAATTAGGAAGAAAACACCACTGTTCCTAAAAAAAAAAAAAAAAAAAAAAAAATTACCAAAGCAGCTTTGAAAACAAAAGATTTGGTGAATAATTTCCAGGAATTAAGTTTGCCCACCAAATACCTTTCTGAAACATTAAAATACATCCTTATTAGTAGCATGAGAACATCTAAGAGTGAGACACCAATCAGTTAAGAAAGTCTTTTTTTTTTAACAATGGTACCCACTTTTAGCTCATTTCTCCTTCTCCTTCTCCTCCAAAACAATTGTCTATGGCCAATATTCCATTTTGTCAGTTCTTGAACTGTATACCCATGGGATAGGCTTTTGTTTGACATGATTACAACCATGCAAGTGGAAACCAACTAGACAATAATTCTTAAGTAAAATGATAAACCATTTTGCTTCTATCTTTTCTATCCTGTGTATAGCTGCCTCTCTAAACCCTTGTGAGCTCTTCCATGTTGCCCTTTCTGCAAACTGATAAGCCTAGCAGTCCTTTTTGAAGAGGCAATATTTCTTTCACTGCATACCTGGTGTGTGAATAAGAACCCAAGTGGTTTATGCAGATACATGAATTTGACCTTTTGCCACTTCCTATTTCCAAGTGACATAGGTATTACTCAAAGTCTTAGAACATATTTTCTTTTTACAATCAAATAAAAAATAACTACTATTGTCTGAGCTTTGACGCTACCACAGACATTTCTTTTGTTTAAATGCCTTGGGATACTCCAACTTGACATTCTTTTCTCTGATTCTCCATCATTATTGCAAATATAGAACAATAAAAAAAATCTAACAGGGTCAAACTATCTCATGACTAAAATTTTTAGTGCCGTGATAACCACATTCTGAAAGCATGTAAGTTAATTTGTTAAGATGTAGTATCTTTTATTATAAATATCATTTACTTGAGAGGACTCCCATTTAATTAAAAGAGAAGCATCTCAGTAAGAGATTCTGATCCACAGTTTATAGTCTTTCATGAACTATGATCTGACATTCTAGTATTTGGAAAAAAAATTGCACAGATCAGAAGAACAGTGAACAAAGCCACCATTTTTGTTGATTGAATGTAAACCTTTTGTGTTGAAGCTATGTAAAGGTTACTAGTCTACTCTTGGCATAGTCCTCATGGCTACTCTCATTTTCAGTTTTATTCATTTCTGTATTTCATTATGCGAATTCCAGAGACATGGGTAGGATGACAATCTTATAAAATAAATTAGCATCCAAACTTTTCTCTATTGAAATCATGGATTTTTTTTCTCCCAAAGGATCCTCTTCCCTTCCCCTATGTTTTTAATTTTAAAATGTTTAGAAAATAAAAGTTGTATATATTCAAGGTGTATGAGATGGTTTGATATGCATAGACAATTAATTAATACGTCTGTCATCCCCCATAGTTATTGTTGTGTGTATGTGTGTGTATACACACATCTAGGGGTTAGGACACTTAAAATGTGTTCTGGCATGAAATTTAAAATAAGTAACACAATATTATTAATTATAGTTACCATAAAGAAAAAATGGAATGTATGTGAACACACATACATGCATACATACACACAGGGGACATTGTTCAGTCATAAAAAGAGAGGGAAATCCTGCCATTAGTGACAGCATATATGAGCCTGGAGGACATTAAGATAAGTGAAATGAGCCAGACACAGAAAGACACATGGCATATAGCCTCACTTATATGTGAATTCTAAAAGTCAAACTTATGAAGGCTGTGTTGCCAGGAGCCAAGCAGTAGGGGAAATGGGGAGATGTTGGTCAAAGGGCATAAACTTCCAGTTATGAAATGCGTAAGTTATGGGGTTCTAATGTACAAAATCATGGTTTTCAAGTAAATTTCAATGTCATTTTATAAACAATGTGCTATGTGCTCGACTTAAAATGTTAACGTTTTGCTTTAAAATTCCTTGGAGGCCTTTTCAAATCTTTTAATAAAGTACCCTGTAGTTTTAATGGAGCAGATCTGTTGTCCAGATAAAAATCAGAAACCATAAAACTTAAGTCTACCGTGTGTGTGTGTGTGTGTGTGCGTGTGTGTGTGTGCATGTGTTTTACTGGGGATTGAATCAGAGGCATTCTACCTCCAAGCTATACCCCCGGTCCTATTTTTTTTTTTTTTTTGAAACGAGGTTTCACTAGGTTGCTGAGAGTCTCACTAAGTTATTGAGGCTGGTCTTGAACCTTTATTCTTCCTGATTCAGCCTCCCAAGTACTGGGATTATGGGAGTGAGCCACCATGCCTGACAAATCTACCTATTCTTTATTTTAAAGAATTTACCAAAGATAGATATAACAGTATTTTGTAAAACCAAAGCTATTCTCAAGACTGCAATAAGCAAATCTTGGTCTCCTATAATTTATCTTCTATTTATCTAAAATTTCCTTCTTTCAGCTGGGTGTGGTGGCACATGCTTGTAATCCCAGCATTTGGGAGGCTGAGACCAGAGGATACGGGTTGGCGGCGCCAGCCTCAGCTACCTAGTGAGGCATTCCACAACTTAGTGAGACCCTGTTTCAGAAATAAAGAATAAAAAATAGG
Source organism: Graphiurus murinus (assembly GCA_004027655.1). Classification (NCBI taxonomy): domain Eukaryota; kingdom Metazoa; phylum Chordata; class Mammalia; order Rodentia; family Gliridae; genus Graphiurus; species Graphiurus murinus. The sequence continues at coordinate 14,010 of PVLC010006159.1, read as the reverse complement.
GCTGGGGATGTAGTTCGGAGGTAGAATGCCCCTGAGTTCAATCCCAAGTACTGCAAAAAATAAATAAATTAAAAAAAATAAAAATTAAAAATTAAAAAAAAATTCCTTCTTTCTTGTCCATTTTCCAATGGTATTTGTAGGCATTAAATATATGCTACTTCAAATTTCTAGGTTGAATATATATATATATGCATATATATATATATATTTCTAGATATAATTTAGAAAGGCTTTCATTTCTTTCAAAACAAGTACTAAGTCTTTTTTGTATTATCATCAGGCACAAATAAATAACTTTCTTCACAAACAGTTTGGGGAAATGAAATATCTTCCCCTAATAATAGAACTGATTCTCCCATATTGGGTCTTTATACAATATTGCACATATATATATATATATATATATATATATATATATATATTTTTTTTTTTTTTTTTTTTTTTTTTTTTTTTTTTTTTTTTTTTTTTTTTTTTTTTTTTTTGCGGTACTGGAGATTGAATTCAGAGGCATTCTACCTCCGAGCTATAACCCCAGCCCTATTTTTTATTCTTTATTTTGAAACTGAGTCTCACTAAGTTGCGGAGTGCCTCACTAGGTAGCTGAGGCTGGCCGTGAACCTGGATCCTCTGGTCTCAGCCTCCCGAATGCTGGGATTACAAGCATGTGCCACCACGCCCGGCTAATATTGCACATATTTAAGTAACTAGATGCTTCTGTGTCTAATAAAAAGGAAATTCCTAAACATTGCTAAATATTATATAGACAAATGATTGAATTAAACCTCTTTTTAATTATATATTTATATTATATAGGTACATAGAATAATACCCATTCTGTGGCTCTGACAGTAACCTAGAAGTCCATTTTATTTATTTTCTAACTTGTGAGAGCAACTATCTTCCTTTCTGAACATTAACTTCTGACTGAAAGATTCATAGGCTTATTGAATATTCATGCATATAATTTGAGATATTTCTTCCCCAGAGTTCCAGTTGAAACACATTGCTGATGTATGTCCACTGTGACATGATTTGACACTCTTTTGCAGCTATTTTTAATTAGAAATAAAATATTAATCCATTTGCATTTGTGTATAGAATGTATCTGGAGGAGAAAACTCAGAGAGGTATACAGTGACAGAATTTTAATTAATTTATTTTAAAGAGAAGTCAATTTAACTTGAAAGGCAGGAAAGGTCTGTCTCTAATAACCCCCTTTGTGATCCAGAGGAGGGAATTCACAATAATTACAACTTATAAAGAAATCTGAAAATCCTTTATGGTTTGGTTGCTCTTACTAGCCCCAAAAGGATAATGATCTTGTTTTCTCCAAGGCTTGAAGAGTGAAAAGTTGAACTGGTGAGATTCCTTTGAATCATGGATTTCTGTTATTAGCAATACTATTCTGCGGAGTTTCAGTGACCAGCATCTAAAGTTCCCTAAGAAATTATAACAGTAGTTGGATCCACATCATGCAATTTCAGGTTTCTTTCTGAACAGAGATCTAATTCTTGGAATTTAAAGGCTTCTGTTATAACCACCAGATGACTAACATTAAAAGAGTCACGCTACCTTAATGCCATTTTAGACAAGTGAATGTAGAATCCCATCTTGTCAATATTGCTCTCTTAAATCACCAAGTGGCATCAAGAACTTCTGCTAATGTAGACTATGCATACAGGATGAAGACTATCAGTGAAATTTGATTCACATATCATGATTCCTAAGTTTTTTTAGCATCTTAGACTTGGTCCTATCAACTAAAATGGTGAGGGATGAAGGATGCATATGTCAAATAATTTCTCTTTTGTGAAAGCAGTAACCACACTTCTCCAACCTCTATACTTGTATTTCAATAGTCCTTCCTGATTCGTGGTTTCAAGATTTACTCCCATCTGATGAAAATGGCTTATTGTTAAGTACCAACTTAGACAATTCCCCAGTAGCTTGCATTTATGAATCTTAAAAATGAAGGAACATCCAATTCAGTTCAACACTGGAACCCTTATTCTGGGTCAGGTCCTGACTTGGTTTTTACTGTCTGGTCATCGTTTTCATCTCTCTCATTACATGCTTACATTCTTTATTTTTTTTTTCCTTTCACAAAATCAAGTGACTATAGTTGTATGTGCTATTGGCTTTTAATTGAATGTCTAGCAGAAGCAACATATAATTGCCATTTCAGAAAGCAATGAATAGCTAAAATTCTAACTCCTTTGGATCTTAGAAGTAAATGCTAAGTGCTTTACATATTTTATCTCAATTTTAGTACTTCTACTTGGTAATTACTATTATACCCATTTTAAAGAGAAAGAATCTGGTCTCTGAAAGCCAGGGATGTTGGTCAAGTTCCTAATAAATCATGAAAGCAGTACTGCATCTTTATATCTGTACTATTAACCACTGTACAATGTTGGTTATATAAAATAGCCATACCAAGCTGCTAAGACTATTATCATGTTGGTATATGTTTCCCAGATCCTTTCTTAAATTCTTTATTCCTTCTTAATCTTCTTTATAATTTTTAAGGATTTAAACAATAATATAATTATATGTATAAACATATATATATGTATATATAAGAAATTTAAAGCTCTATATGAATACAATGTGACCTGAGATATGCCTCCAATATTTAAAACTTCCCAAAGGTGGTATCAATTGTCACCAGTTCTCTCTTCAATATGAAACAACAATGAAAAATAAAATTTAAATCTCTCATCTGGACACATTTTTCCAGCAGAGAAGCAAAGATTTCTCTATAGGTATTCTTTGTGAACCCAGATCAGAGACCCAAAGAAAAGTATGAATGATTATTCATTCCTATATTTAGCAGATAATTACTAAGTAACTAACAGGTATGGGGATTGTACCAATGAACAGATGGATCCTGCCCCATGAGTTTATAGTCCAGTAGAGAAGATAGATGAGAACAAGGGGTTCGTGCACAACAATGTTTCAATGGTGAAACATATATGGTTTGGGCTTCCTGGAAAAGTGACACAATATCCAAGATCATAAGAATGAATAGGAATTAGCTAGATGAAAATGGGAATGATGTAGATAAAGGGTAGAAACTCTATTAAGGAAACTGGACATTTGAAGGCCCTGAGGAGAGGAAAACCATGATGTAACTATGGTCTGGAATAAATCTGGTATGGTTTGAATGAGGATATCTAAGACTAGAGAGAAAGTCATAATCATATTAAGGGAATATTCATCTGATATCTACCTGTTTTATAATGTAATATCTCATACAGAATTCATTAACAATTGTACGAGGGAGATGTTATTGACTCAATTTTTCAGATGAAATAATTGGATCATTGTCAAATAGTAAATGAAAGAGCTTTGAGCTTTAAGTGTTTGATCCTAGAGTTCACAACACTGACAGGTGACCTCTGCTGCCTTTATATTATGAAGAGACCTGTAGGACATAACATGAGAATCTCAGTGTTTATCCTATAGGCAAAGTATGTCCCTTACCTCAGACCTACTGAATGAAAAACTCTGGAGCAGGGCCCAGTAATCCATGATTTCCAATCATCTCCAGATGATTCTGATGTTCAATAAAGCTTGAGAAACTCTGATAAAAAGCAATGAAAACCCCTGCAATGTTTTAAGCATGGAAGTGACAGTTGGACGATGCTACCTAAAAGCTGATCATTCTTATTGACACACCCAAAGAAGGAATTATGGGGTTAGAGTAGTTGAAAATAAATGCTACTAAAATGGGCAGGACTGAAGAGTGGTACAGCTGTCTGTGTGAGAGCCTTGACCTGACCACTGAGTTGAAAGAGATGAAGATATTCTTTATAATCTGACTGCAAGAGAAAGGCCACTAATCAGATAATTGTGACTTAGATAAATTTTAATCTTTTGAACTTGTTTAATTTTATGGGCCAAAAGAGTACACATGTAATAGCAATTGAAATTTCTCATCCCTTTTGAATGAATGATATTTTTCACTAGGATTAGCTACAGTAGTGACTATATATACAATACATATCTATATATACATATATATTTCAAAATATATTCCATGTTTCAGAGTTATATAAAAATTTCACTCTTCTAGAAAGGGACCAAATCATAACATGAATAAAAATCTAATAACCCTGCCTTATTCAATGTCAAATATAGAAGGATTACCTTGGAATAGTAATTTTTGATTTGCAATCATTTTATTTCTTTTCAAATAAATTACATCCATTTCATTAACTGTAGTGTAAGCTGCTTCCTCTACCAGTTTATAAATTTTAATGCCCTTTAATCTGACTGTCAAAGATTATATTTCAATTCCTATGATTTATATACTGCAACTTCAATCAACCTAGAAACTAGATACTGTGAAAAACTGTTCTAAAATCCACTGATTTGATAGTTGATTAAAAATCACCAATATGAAAGTTACTAGTAATGTGCATTTTATTGAAGATAGGAACAACTAAATATTTGGGAAATTCACAGAACAAAAGTTTTCCATTCAACTTGACACTGAAAGAACTCTAAAGATAAATAAAAAGACTTCATTAGCCTGCCTCCACTCCAAATCAATGAGTAGAGCAAGACTTTCAATTTACTCATATGGCCAGGGTTCAACATGCTATGTGTTTCTGTTTTTTTTTTTTTTTAATTCAGGGAAGAAAATGAAGCCTTTAATAAAACATATAAAATTTTAAATTAGTATAGTGAGGTGGTTCTCATGGGCCAAATGCCTCTTTAACCCAATCTACTAATTTGATAAGAGGAATTTTCATTCTCATTAGCTGACAGATATATAATCATAGGGACCAGTAAAATTACTACCTACATCACTACTACCTAAATCATATATAGATGTCTCTCCATTTACAATGGGATTACTTCTCAATAAATCCATCATAAGTTGAAAATACATTTAATGCACCTTACCTACTGAACATCGTATCTTAGCAACACAGTGCACCATAGAGTATCAATTATTTACCCCTGTGATACTACTGATCATGTGGTTAAGAGCTTTGGCTCATTGCCACTGCCTCGCATCACAAGAAAATATTATACTGGGTATTTCTGACCTAGGAAAAGATCAAAATTCAAATTTTGAAAAATTTGTATCACTTTTGCACCACAATAGAGTAAAATATATTGCAAATTAAACTATTGCAAGTCAGGGATCACGTGTACTTGCTTGAGAACCATCTGTACTTGCTTTCTTCTGCCTGCAATACTTCTCTTCCTCCTTTCTTCTCCACCTTTCCTTGATTACTCCTACAAGTTCTTCATGATTCAAACTTAAACCATTTTCACAGATAATCCTTTCCAGACTGCCAAAAACCAAGGTCCCTTTCCCACCAAGCCTAAATGGCTTCAGCTCCCTCAGATCCTTTTCTTTTTTTGCTACTTTTAAAACAATTGAAATGAAATCAAAATAGCAAAAATCAGTAGTTGAATGTCTGAATCTCTTCTAAAGAGTAACTTCTATTAGGATGGGAAGTATTTCTAACTTGTCCCCCATTATATCATCAGCAAGTAGCAGTATGTCTGTATTGGAGAGCTGTCAATAGACACTAGGGAGGGAGGGAGGATAAAAGGAGGGGAGGACCTTGCAAGGTTAGGGCCCCAACAGCAAAGAGAGAAATGCATATCAGTGTTCTACGCTTAGCTTTCATGTGACACAATACCATTACATCTGGTGGCATGAACTCAAAACACTCTGGTTTAACCACCACCTCCATAATTAGATAAATTATGCTATTTTTATTAATGATAAGTTAATGGAGACTTAACAATTCATCTTAATTCAAGGCAACTAAAATATATTTTGGAAATTATTGCATGAAGAATGGAATTTCTGAGGAGAAAGCACGTTGCATAAGCTTACTCAGAAAACTAGAGAAAACCCACTAGGCTGCAGAGGAAATGGCCCAATTGGTCCAAATCATTAAGGACTGAGCATTTTTCCAAGTACAGGCCATTCCAATCTGGCTCATGGCTGCTAGAGGAGCCATGCCTAAGATCAAGTGAAATGAGGATCATGGAGAACATGCCTACATAAATAGCCCAGTTAACCTGCTTGTTGCTGTGCAGGTGTGCCAGGAATGAACATTGCTTTCCACTTTTTTTGCAGCCAAGAAATCAGCTCCTAGAAGCTCCTGCCAAAAAACTCATTTTTTTAATGCAGAATTATCACATCAACTTTTACTGATCATCTATTCACCTGCATTTAACAACTCATTATCAAACACCTTACTATGTGCCAGGTGCTTAGGATAGCTCAGAAACAGACTAGAAGCAATAAATGTGAAGCAGTGCTCTGGGGCTGATGATAACTTCCAAGTATATGATAAGTACTGAATGACAATGAGTGCCAAAACGTGTAGAATGTGATCTCTGCTTTCAAAGAGTTCCCCTTCTTTTTTTTTTTATTTTTTTTTTACTAGGGATTGAACTCAGGGGCATTCTACCTCCAAGCTATACCCCCAGCCCTATTTTTTATTCTTTAATTTGAAACGGGGTCTCACTAAGTTGCAGAGTGCCTCACTAGAGAGCCGAGGCTGGCCACGAACCCAGATCCTCCGGTCTCAGCCTCCCAAATCCTGGGATTACAAGTGTGCACCACCACGCCCAGCTAGAGTTTCCCATCTTGAATGGGATGGACAGGATAGAGGAACAGGAGGTAGCTCACAAGGACCACAATACCTGACACTGTGACTCAAACCTTTTAGGTGATGAATGCATGTGTGGGTCAGAGAAGAGACAACTGGAACTTGGGGGATCATGGAAAGCCTCACAAAAGAGCTAGATCCAGAGTGGAGCCTCAGAATCAAAGTTAGAACAGCAGAGAGGGAAATTGGGAAGACAAGAGAAAGATGGGGGATCTCTGGGCAAAATCTATTGTTGAAAATCATGCACTGTCCACCTTCATCAATGGAGCACTTGCTACATGCTGTGCTGGATATTTTTTAATAACCTCTGCAGAATGTACAGTCAAAGAGAAATTTCACCCTCAAGTTTACAGACAAGGAAGGACATTTTTAAAATGTGCGTTAGTCACTAAAATACAAAATGTAAAACTCTGAGTCATAAATAAGAGAGCCACTGATAAAGTTTTATGGTCGTTGAGAGGAGAGAGATAATACTCACAGTTGGTTATCAGAGAAGGCCTCATGGAAAACAGTTGGCATGCAACTGAGCCCTACATGATAATGACTGTGTGAAAAGGAGAAGATGATCTGAGAGTCAGGAAAGGAGCCCAGTGGACTTCTGGGAGAGACTGAGAAGGGAGACAGTCTGTTCAGAGGTTGCTGCAGTAGTTAAATAGGGGATAAAGACCAGATACTGTTGATTGACTTTAAAATTGCAGTTCACCACACCTACTTTCTTGTTCCTCTTCCATCTCTTTATAAATTGTTTTGTGTATTTGTACTTGTGGTACTGGAGATTGAATCCAGGGACATTCTACCTCAGAGCTACACCTCTAGCCCGTATGTGTGTGTGTGTGTGTGTGTGTGTGTGTGTTGAAACAGGATTTCATTAAGTTACTGAGACTCTCCCTAAGTAGATGAGGCTGGCCTTGAACCTGTGATCCTCCTGTCTCAGCCTCCCAATTACAGGAGTGCACCACTATGCTGGCTTATTGTGCTTGAATGAACAAATAATATGACATGGACTTTTCTTTATCATTAAACATTGCACTTACATCCTATTAGGAATTCTTTTGCTTTAATTTTTGAATCTTCAGGTATTTTTGAGTCTACATTCCATCATCAGATTTGATTACTGTCTTCCCTGATGTTCAATATTATTATTGTAATCTGACTTTGAACATGCAATTCCTTAAACAGTGGTTAAGGTTCATTGTAATCTATTTTCACCTGGATGCTAAAGTCTGCAGTTTCTGCCACATTGTCTCTACCCTTCACTTAGCATGATATATATATATATATATATATATATATATATATATATATATGTATTATGTATTTTTATATATTAGATTACATGTTTGATATAGAATGACTTGTTTCAAGGCTGCAGTCTGTATTGTGAATCTTAATATTAAGAATAATACAGAATGTACATTATATCATATATTATGTATGTATAACATAGTTTATATATCTAATGACTTGTTTTATGGTTCTGCTCTCTGTGGTGAGTTATTTGCATTAAGATAATCAGAACAAACCAACTCTAAAACATAAAACTCTACTGGAATTTCATTCTAGTTGTCCCATGTTCTGTCTCTGACAATGGCACTGAAGAGAAGTGTGTGAAGTTGTGATTCTCCTGTGTGAGGTCAACTTCAAAAGGTTAAGGATGTTCTCAAAACAGTACAGCTGTCCACAATAAATTTTCTCTGCCAAAGGGTCTGAATGCATGGTATGAGGGCGACCTTGGCCATGTGTGAAAGCAATGATTTTATTTTTATTATTTGGCAGTGTGATAAAACCTTTGTCGGTTTCAGAATAATTATGTTTCCATCTGCATATGTCCACAGTGGCAGGACATCTGACACCCAGAGCCAAAGAGGGTGGGATAGAGTAATGGGCTGAGCAGGGGTTTGCAGAGGAGAAGAGAAGTTTACTATGTGGGTCCCTTCTGCTGCTTTTTAGGGATCCCGTTATCCATAACAGTACTAGAAAAGGCAAGAGAAGGAGTAGAGGAATGTACAGGATCCTCTATTCACTTCTATTCATTCTTTTATTGTAAAAATATATGGATTAATTATCTACTTAGTGCTGCATACATGATGTAAGTTAGGCTTCTGCAATGGACCTGAACTGCACGTAGTTTATAAGTCAGCAGGAGTGATGAATATGAAATGAATCATTAGGTGAGTTACCCCAGACAGAAGAAAGTAAAGCCAATCTAGCTGAAAGCATAACAACTATCAGAATAAATGATAAAATTCTATTTTCTCAGAGCAAGTGTGATACAGATAAAACAACAATGGCACGGAGTTTAGAAAACTGTTGGCTATTTGATAAACTATACCTTTTTTTGTTTTTTTACAAAATGTGTTATTATAGAGATGACAAGAAATCCCTGGAATTTACCTCTCACAATCTTTTAGTAATACATATTCCCTATAAAATAATCTCATCTGAAATCTTCTGCACCTGTGTGGCTAGTCAATTATTTACCAAGCATCATGGATCTAATATATATTTTCTCTACCTAATTCTGCTAGACAGTCAATTTGTAGTGCTAAACAAAATGTGCTTGGGAACCTCAAATAAAGCATTGCAGATCTTCTCTGAACATCCACTTATTTGCTTCCTGTGGAGCCTTTAGAAAAACCCAATGTGCACACACATCATCTTAGTACATGTCCATCTATCATCTCAAACCCCAATAAATATATTGCTTAAATAGTTGTCATCTCTTTTGAGTAAGTATCACAGAATATGACTGCTGGATCATATGGCCCAGTAAATATGCTGGATCAAATGGCTATGCCATTCTGCATTCCCATGAGCAAAGAATGAGAGGTCCCATTGCTCCATATCCTTAATGGTCAGTGTTTTGGATTTTGGCCATTCTAACAGGTAAGTAATGGTATCTTACTTTAACAAAACCCAGAATATACAAGCCCCTATCACTTAGCCATTAGAAGTGTAATTGCTTTTGTTCTTTACATAATGTTATTTGGTCAAAAAGCTGAATCCACATACTATTCTTGTTGGCTGAACTCAGCCTCTTCTATGTGACACCCTGGTGAGGAACCAAAAATTCTTGCTCCCTAAGAAAGCATTCCTGAATCTCAAGCACCTCTGGCTAATATTTATTTCTTAGGCTTATAGTTTCTTTCAGGGCTTGTGAGAGAGTACTCACTTAGAGAAAGAAAACTCTTCTAGTCTTAATTAGAGTCTCTGGGAGTATAAGGGTAGAGGGAACAGAAGTTTTTGGAAGTTCTCTGATCTTTCTTGCTTTACCTGTCATTACAATCAAAAAAGGTAAAAATAGAGCAAGAAACCTCATCTCAAAAGTATCCATCATCTCTGGGTTTTCTCCAGACAAAAATAAATGTGCTATTAGCTTTTCACTGTAGGGGAAATAAACTAAAAGAACAAATGATTCATCCTTCCAGAAAAAGGAAATAAAGTCCTGCTTTACAACACTTTCTATTGTCATCATAAATTATAATATACAGCTAATGCATAGCACTGTTCAGACTATAAGGGCTTTCACTTCCATCACCATCTCAATACCATTCTGAGGGGTCTGGAGGTGGTCTTGTACCCACCCTGCCTGTGTGCCGTAACAACCTTCCAAGCCCTTAGAGCACTGATACCATCAATGGAGTAAAGATTTCTTATCTGATGAGATTGTGGCCCACAATTACTTACTCAAGAAAGTAGGTTAAAAGTGAAAAATAAAAAGATACATGCATATCTTAACATATTCAACTAAAAACTATATTTTTTGAGTGTCAAATGTAGAGCCAAGGCCATTTCTTTGGTATAGTGCCACTGGCTTGAGATTTTAGTTCATCGTTTACACTAATAAATCCATGACACATTCTCAATAAGTGCCAGTCACTTTATTTTATTTTTGTTTTTTATATGTATAATAAAATCTTGAAGCTATAAATAAAGCAGTTCAAAATAGAATCATCTAAGCTTTTCTGATTTTGTCCAGTCTTCTCTGTTTTCTAATTCTGTACTTTATTTGAAAGCAATTTTCAAACTTTCCAAAGAATTATATTTGGTTTTTATAAAAGCAGTAGTTTAAGCCGGGCATGGGGGGTACAAGCTTGTAATCCCAGTATTTGGGAGGCTAAGACAGGAGGATTACAGGTTTATGGTCACCCCAGCTACTTAGACCCTCTGCAACTTGGTGAGACCCTGTTTCAAAATAAATAATAAAAAATAGTCCTAGGGATGTAGCTCAGAGGTAGAATGCCCCTGAATTCAATCCTAAGTACAAAAACAAACAAACAAAAACAAAAAAACCCAGTAGTTTAATTTTAACAATTACCTTCATTTTCAGCATTTATATATTATAAGATGACAAACAAGTAGCATAAAATCTATGATAAAGATAAACATAACTACTGATTCATGTTAAGAATAAAAATAAGGGGCAAGGGAGGTGTGTGATTATCCTTAATAACAGCCTCTCCCACAAACATCTGAGAGCGATAGGGCAGAGGAGCTGAACAGAATTGACAAGCCCAGCAAAATGGCCAAGTGTGGGGGCTGGCTATTCAGAGAATATCCACAGTAATTGTAGTCCAGGTATCTTCGTAATAATTATTATGTTATATAAATTAGAGTTAAATTTGTTTTAAAATTATTTGCTAGTTCTACATTGAGTATATTGCCTCAAAACAGAATATTTCAGGGCTATCAGGCCTGTTTGGCATGGCCCAATGCTGATATTTGCACAAAGAATCAGTGGCACTGCTGGCCAAAAAAGTAGTAGACTCTGGCCCATGTGGTGTTATTTTTGAAAGCTCCAGGAATACTCTTTATTCCACCTAAATATTCCCCTCACCTACTGGTGACACCTCACATTCTTCTTCTGATGACTACAGTTATCTATACCAGTGGCTCTCAAAATTCAGAGAACATGCGAGTTATCTAATGAGCCCCATGGTTAACCTTGGAAGGTGGCCAGGAGAAGCTTCAGGGATCCCTGAGAATAAGTGTTCCGACTGCAGCCCAATGAGCCCTACCTGCCATGTTGCAATCCCAAGGACACGTCCTGATCACAAGTCCAGTCAAAATAACTGAGTCCAGCATGTCCTCGGAGGCCCCATCAAGAGACAGAAAATGAAAAAAATACCCTGCATCATCTTGTGACTACTGGACTGATGCCATCCTCACACACCTCTCTCCTCCCCACCATTAACAAAAGTCTCCTACAAAAGAGAAGCCATGAGCCCCCTAAAGCATCTCTCACTCTGGAGATGGCCCACATACTCCCTTGAATGTGTATTCCTAAATAAACCTGTCTTTATTTCTATTCTTTGTCTTAAAAATTCCTTCCAGCCCATGTCCTGTGACAAGCCTATTAAAGCACAGATCAGAGCCTTTGATTAAAGATCCTGACTGTGTAACACTGGGGGCTGCTCAGTTACCTGCTTCTTTTTCAAGCATCCCAGGTGAAATAAGATACTGTTTGACCATCATGAAACTTTGAATACTAGGCAAAATACCATTATCAAGGCCCCTTGCCACTCTAGCCACCTGGGACTTCCTTTGGTTCCTGGAACAAACCATGACCTATATCTCCTCAGGACCTTTACCCAGTTCCTTTTCCAGGAAGTTCTCCTGTACTTTTTGGACTAAAATCAGCTTCTTCTTTCAGTGTAACCATCATTTCCCCAGGGGAGTTCCTTGTCTCTGTAGACGAGATTGGCAATTCTTGCCATACACACCACTGTACCCTTCACCTGTCCTTTTCAACATGCACTGCTTTTGACTAGCATCTGTCTCTTCCCGCCTATCCTCTCCTCTAGATGAGGAACTCTATGAAGAAAGATTCCATGCTTATCCCAGCCACCATCTAATGCCCAACACTCCTCACTGTGCTAGCATTACTGAATGAGTAAACAGACGAAGAAATGTTAATGTGCAAATCTTCTTACAACAGGCAGTGCTATCTGAAATTCCTCATTTAGCTGCCTTTTAGATCCATATTTTAGAATTGGGGTTAATAGAGAAGAGAATAAAGATGTTTATTTTGGGAGAGGAACAGGGCGAGGTGAGTTCAAATTGCAACCAGGTACAGTGATGCACAGCTGTAATCCCAGTACTTAGGAGGCTGAGACAGGAGGATTGCAGGGTTGAAGCCAGCCTCATAAACTGAGCAAGATTCTCAGGAACTTAGTAAGACCCTGCTTCAAACTAAAAATAAAATAGGGTTGGGGTGTGTAATGGTTTGGATTTGGGGTGTCCCCCATCCCTTACAGGGTGGTAATGTTGGAAATGGGGCTTGGTTGTAATCTCAGCAGTGGATAAATTCACTCTAATGGATTTATCTGAACAGTGGCCTGGGCCAGTAGGGCGTGGTGGCTGGAGAAGGTGGGTTCCTGGGGCTGTGGCCTTGGGAATTACATATGATTCCTCCTCCCCTTGCTTGCTCTATTCCAGCCCCCATGATATAAGGAGCGTAGCCCATATGATCTCCCTCTCTCTGCTTCCTGCTGCCATGCTCTGAAATTTGAAGTCCCTGGCCTCACATGGACTGAACCCAGAACTGTGAGCAAATAAATCTTCTTTCCTCTAAGTTATGTGGTCAGGTCTTTAGATCAAACCTGTAAGAATGCTGAGGAATACAGGTTATACCTCAGAAGTAAAATGACCCTGGGTTTAAACCCCAGAGCCACAAAGGGGGAAAAAAAAAAAAGAAATTGAAAATAACTCATTCCTCAATTTGCTATAGAACATGAGCTGAGATAAAGCACTACCACCCTAAGATTTCACCTGAACCCAATTAGAATGACAATCAGCAAAAACGCAAACAACAACAAATGCTGGCGAGGGTGTGGAGAAATGGGAACCCTAATACATTGTTGGTGGGACTGCAGATTAGTGCAACCACTTTGGAAAACAGTATGGAGGATCCTCAGACGAATAGGAATGAACCTACCATATGATCCAGCAATACCACTTCTGGGTACCTACCCAAAAGAATGGAAACCAAACTTTCAGACCAACACATGTGTATCTATGTTTATAGCCACACAATTCACAATTGCCAAACTATGCAACCAGCCAAGATGTCCATCAACAGATGAATGGATTACAAAACTATGATATATGTACACAATGGAATTTTACTAAGCCATAAAAAAGAACAAAATCATGTCATTTGCAGGGAAATGGATGGAACCAGAAAACATTATGTTAAGTGAGATTAGTCAGTCACAAAAAGTAAAAAATTATATGTTCTTCCTAATATGTGGAAGCTAGGGAGAACTTGGGTCATAAGAGGCACTCTAAACAAAGAAGGAGAAACCTTAGATGAGCAAAGAAGGTGACTTAACTGAAGGTGATGGGGAAGGGGGAAACA
>PVLC010006158.1:28979-71384 GCA_004027655.1 Graphiurus murinus | reverse complement strand
CGCACGCTTGTAATCCCAGCATTCGGGAGGCTGAGACCGGAGGATCCGGGTTCGCGGCCAGCCTCAGCTACCTAGTGAGGCACTCCGCAACTTAGTGAGACTCGGTTTCAAAAATAAAGAATAAAAAATAGGGCTGGGAGTGTAGCTCGGAGGTAGAATGCCCCTGAGTTCAATCCCCAGTACCGCAAAAAAAAAAAAATAAATAAATAAATAAATAAATGAGTGCCCTTTTTTTTTTTTTTTTTTGCGGCACTGGGGGTTGAACTCAGGGGCATTCTACCTCCGAGCTATACCCCCAGCCCTATTTTTTATTCTTTATTTTGAAACCGAGTCTCACTAAGTTGCGGAGTGCCTCACTAGTTAGCTGAGGCTGGCCTCGAACCCGGATCCTCCGGTCTCAGCCTCCCGAATGCTGGGATTACAAGCGTGCGCCACCACGCCCGGCCCTTTTTTTTTTATATATTAGGGTTTGAACTCAGCATTGTTCTATCTCCAAGTTACACCCTGGCAGCCCCTTTTATTTTTTTATATTGAAACAGTTTTACCAAGTTGCTGAGGCTGGCCTCAAACCTATAAATCTCTTGTCTCAGCTTCCCAAGTACTGGGGTTATAGATGTAGGCTACTATACCTGGCAAGAGTTTGCTTTTAATTACTTAAAATTACCTATCAGAAGTTAAAGCCTGGCATGGTGGCGCACGCTTGTAATTCCAGTACTTGGGAGGCCGAGACCTGAGGATCCCAGTTCTTGGCCAGCCTCAGCTACTTGGTGAGGCTTTCTGCAACTGAGACCCTGTTTCAAAATAAAGAATAAAAAATAGGACTGGGGGTGTAGCTCGGAAGTAGAATGCCCCTGGTTCAGGGTCAATTCTCAGTACTGAAAAAAGAAAAAAAAAAGAATAAAAATAGGACTGAGAGTGTAGCTCGAAGGTAGAATGCCCCTGGGTTCAATCCCCAGTACTATACACACAAAAAGAAGTTGTTAATAGACAAAGATTTGAGACCAGCCTCAGCAACCTAGCAAGACCCTCAGTAATTTAGTAAGACTCTGTTTCAAAATAAAAAGTAGAAAAGGCTGGGATTATAGCTCAGAGATAGAATGCCCTCTGGTTTTAATCTCCAGTACCAAAAAATATATTTTTCCTTTTTTTTTTTTTTTTCCGGTACTGGGGATTGAACTCAGGGGCTTTCTACCTCCGAGCTATACCCCCAGCCCTATTTTTTATTCTTTATTTTGAAACAGGGTCTCACTAAGTTGCAGAGTGCCTCACTAGGTAGCTGAGGCTGGCCCCAAACCCGGATCCTCTGGTCTCAGCCTTCCGAATGCTGGGATTACAAGCGTGCGCCACCACGCCTGGCTCAAAAATACATATTTTTGTTATAATTAATTTTACATGGAATACATAGACCTATTACAGATTTTTAATTGCAGCTTATCTATCTATCTATCTATCTATCTATCTATCTATCTATCTATCATACTAAGGATTGAACTCAGGGGAATTCTACCTCCAAGCTACACCTCTAGCACTTTGTATTTTGAAGCAGGATCTCACAAAGTTGCCGAGGGTCTCCCTAAGTTGCTGGCCTTGAATTTATGGTCCTTCTGTCTCAGCCTCCCAAATACTGGGATTACAGGCATGCTCCCCTGTGTCCAGCTCATTGTGGTTTATTTCTTATTGTTAAAATTGGGGGAAGTTAATAAGTTATTTGGTCTTTCCTTGTACATTATATTTTAAATTTATAATTGGTTTTAGAAATAAAGTTCTTAGCTGGGTGGTGGCACACACCTGTAATTCCAGTACTTGGGAGACTGAGACAGGAGGATTGCAGGTTTGAGGACAGCCTCAGCAAGTAGTGAGACTCTTACCAACCTAGTGAGACCCTATTTCAAAATAAAATTGGAGCCAGGTGTGGTGGCGCACTCTTGTAATCCCAATACTTGGGAGTTTGAGACTGGAGGATCCCTGTTCATGGCCAGCCTCAGCTACTTAGTGAGGCCCTCTGCAACTTAGTGAGACCTTGTTTCAAAATAATGAATAAAAAATGGGACTAGGAGTGTAGCTCAGAGGTAGAATGTCCAAATTCAATCCCAGTACCACAAATAAATAAATAAATAAATAAATAAATAAATAAATAAATAAATAAAAATAAAATAAAATCAGGCTGGGGATATAGCTCAGAGGTAGAATGCCCCTGGGTTTAATCCCCAGTACCATGGGGGGGGGATAAAATTCTTGAATTAAAACCATTTTTTTTCCTCTTTTAGGAATTAACAGAGCAGTTTCATCAAGTTGAATCCCAACTGAATAAACTAAATCGTCTCCTTACTGATATTCTTGCTGATGTGAAGACAAAAAGAAAAATTTTGACAACTGATAAATTGCATCAAATGGAAAGAGAATTATATGTATATTTTTTAAAAGATGGAGACTATCTGAAAGATATTGTGGAGAACTTAGAAAACAAATCAAAGATTAAGGCTGCTGGTCTTAAGACTGAAAATTACTAAAAACTGAATCTTCACTACATGGGATATGTTTTAATGTTTTATGTATTAGAAGGAGTATATATCTAATAAATACTACTGCATTTGAAATTTTGAGACAATGTAACAATTCATTTAATGGATTTAATATTATAGAGGTTGAACATCCCTAGTTTGGAAATCTGCAATGCTCCAAATTTGAAACTTTTTTTTTTTTTGGTGGTACTGGCATTCAACCCAGGGACTCTCTACCACTGAACTATATCCTCAGCCCTTTTTATTTTTTTATTTTGAGTCAGGATCTTGCTAAGTTGGTGATGCTGGCCTCCAGCTTGTGATCCTCCTGTCTCAGCCTCCTGAGTTGCTGGGATTACAGGTGTGTACCACCATACCTATCCCAAATCTGAAACTGCCAGCATGATAAGCAGAAAATTATACATCTGACCTCATGTAACAGGTGTCAGTCAAATACAGGTGCACTAAAAATACTGTTATAAAATTACCTTTAGGCTGTGTGTATGAGGGTGTATATGAAACAAATTAATTTTATGTTTAAACTAGGATCCTATCCCCAAAATATCTCACTATGTGTATATACTCTAAAATATGAAACATTTTTGGTCAAGAGCATTTTGGAAAAGGGATTTTCAACTTACAATAATTTTTTCATATATTTGTATAAAGTACCAGTGCTTTTTATGACTTTAGTATTTGCTTGGTGGCTCTTAGTCCTGGTAGATTTTTACTTAATGGAGAAAAAGCATTATTATGTAATGTAAATATTTTTTAATACAATTAAATTTTTTCTTTACTATTTTTAAAAATAGAAGCTGTTAAGTATTTTTTTAAATGTGTTTAACTTTTAGTTGCATTTTAAAATCTACAGACCTTAAAACAGTGGTACCCCCTTATCTAAGTTTTGCTCTCTGAGGTTTTATTTCAGGATGTTAAATGGAAAAATTCAGAAATAGTAAGTTTTAAGTAGTGTGATGGGTTCTCAAGCCGTCGCACGTGGGATATAAGTCACTCCTTTCTTAGCATATCTGTGCTATGTTACTCTTCCAATCCCCTCATAGTTGACTAAAAAGTAAAATCCTGCTGCTTTAATGTATTTTCCCCTTTGAAACTGAGTGTTTCTACTTGTACCACAGAGTGTCATTACTCCAGTGGCCATTTGCATTTTTTGTTTGTTTGTTTTATTTTTTGGACTAGAGATTGAACCCAGGGGCATCCTACCAGCTACACACCCAGCCCTTTTTCTTTTCTTTTTTTTCTTTTTGTGGTACTGGAGATTGAACTCAGGGGCATTCTACCTCTGAGCTACATCCCTAGTCCTATTTTTTATTCTTTATTTTGAAACAGGGCCTCACTAAGTTGCAGAGGGCCTTACTCAGTAGCTGAGACTGTCCAGAATCTGAATCCTCCTGTCTCAGCCTCCCAAGTACCGGGATTATAAGCGTGTACATCACCATCACGGCTGGCTTGTTTCTTTTTCTTCCTTTTCCTTCCTTCCCTTTCTCCCCCCGCCCCCCGGCTCCCCGGATCCAACCCAGGGTCGGTCTACATCTGAGCTATACCCTATCCTTTTTATTTTGAAATAGGCTAAATTTCGGAGGCTGGCCTTAAACCTGAGATCCTCCTGTCTCAGCCTTCCAAATACTTGGATTACAGGCATGTGCCCCCATACCCAGCTACCCCCAAACCTTCTTATTTCTTATTTTGAAACAGGGTCTTGCTAAACAGTTGCAGATCTCACTAAGTTGCTGAGGCTGTCTTCAGATCTGTGATCCTCCTGTCTCAGCTTCCCAAGTACTGGGATCACAAGCGTGTGGTGTCACTGCGCTTGACTGACTGACTGCACTTTGAGGCTAGGTTTTGAAGGCTTGAAATTTTTCTACAAGACAGATCTTAGCATTGCTTTGGCTTCAGTGTGATTTACATATCATAAATAATTTTCAATAAAATTTGAAGTTTGTTTAAAAGTTAAAAGTTTTGTTTTAAAAGTAAAAGCAGCTGGGCATGGTGATGCATGCTTGTAATCCCAGTACTTAGGAGGCTGAGACAGGAGGATCACAGGTTTGTGGCTAGCCTCGGCTACTTTGGCCCTTTGCAACTTCGACCCTGTTTCAAAATAAAGAATAAAAAAATAGGACTGGGGTGAAACTCAGAGGTAGAATGCCCCTGGGTTCAATCCCCAGTACTGAAAAAAAAAAAAAATTACATAAAAGTGATTGGTAAAAGGATTTGTTCAGTTTAATCAGTCTTTTAGACATGAAAATGCTTAAATGGATTATATTTAAAAGGGGTTATAGTGTGCTTGAACAATTAGAAATTATTTTAAGAATTGGTATAAAACAATTTGAAGTAGCTTGTTGTTATTATGTCAAATGCTCCTTGAGAGTCCAGCTTATATACGGTCTCTGTTAAATACCATGTGAACCTGGGAGTGGTGGCACACACCTGTAATACTAGTACTTGGGAGGCTGAGACAGGAGGATCACAGGTTCAGAGAAAGCCTCAGCAACTTAGCGAGGCTCTTGGCAAATTAGCAAGACCCTGTTTCAAAAAATAAAAAGGCTGGGGGTATAGCTTGGAGGTAGAATGCCCCTTGGTTCAATCCCCAGTACCAATGAATGAATGAATGAATGAATGAGTAAATAAATAAAATATACCACGTGAGCTTTATAGGTAATACCTTTAAGAATATTCTATACCCAGCCAGACATGGTGCACATGCCTGTAATACCACTACTTGGGAGACTGAGACAGGAGGATTGCAGTTTCAAGGCCAGCCTCAGCACTTTGGCAAGACCCTGTTTCAAGAATTTTTTAAAAAGGGCCAGGGGTATTATAGCTCAGTTAGACCTGGGTTCAATCCTTAGTACCACAAGAAAAAAAATCCATACCTATTTGTTATATAGAATGCCAAAATGAGCCGGGCATGGTGACGCACGCTTGTAATTCCAGCATTTGTGAGGCTGAGACCAGAGTATCTGGGTTCACAGCCAGCCTCAGCTGCTTAGTGAAGCCCTCTACAACTTAGTGAGGCCCTGTTTCAAAATAAAAGAATAAAAAAATAGGACTGGGGGCATAGCTCGGAGGTAGAATGCCTCTGAGTTCAATCCCCAGTACCACACACACAAAAAAAGAATGCCAAAATGAAAACTATACATTTCAAATTTTTTTTGTGTGTGTGGTATTAGGGATCAAAACCAGGGGCATTCTGAATTACACCCCCAGCCCTATTTTATTTTTATTATTTATTTATTTTATTTTTGCAGTACTGGGGATTGAACCCAGGGCATTCTACCTCCAAGCTACACCCCAGCCCTATTTTTTATTCTTTATTTTGAAACAGGGTCTCACTAAGTTGTGGAGGGCCTCACTAAGTAGCTGAGGTTGGCTGGGAACTTGGATCCTCCTGTCTCAGCCTTCCAAGTACTGGGATTACAAGTGTGCACCACCACGTCCAGCTCTCAGCCCTATTTTATTTTTTTTTTATCTTGAAACAGAGTCTTCCTAGGTTGCTAAGGGCCTAGCTAAGTTGAGAAGGCTGGCTTCAAACCTGTGATCCTTTTGTCTCAGTCTTCCATATACTGGCATTACAGGCATGTGCCACCACACCCAGTTTCAGGTGGTTTTTAATGGATATTTTCAGGTGTAACTATCAAAAGATGGGCATGTATAGGTGACGCAGCCCTGTTAATTTTTGTAATCCATTAAACAAAAATATTTTGTGCCAAGCATGGTGGCGGACACTTGTAATCCCAGTACTTGAGAGACTGAGAAGGAAGGATCTGGGTTCACAGCCAGCCTCAGCTATTTAGTGAGGCCCTCTGCAACTTAGTAAGACTGTTTCAAAATGAAGAATTAAAAAAAAAAAAATTGTGTGTGTGTTACTGGGGATTTGAACCCAGAGATATTCTACCTCCGAGTTGCAACCCCATCCCTATTTTATTTTTTATCTTGAAATAGGGTCTCACTAAGGAGGGAGGGTCTTGCTAACTTGCTGAGGCTGGTCTTGAACCTGTGATCTCTTGTTTCAGCCTCCTAAGTACTGGGTTTTATGCCCAGCTGGTACCTGTATTATTTTAAAAATATATTTTTAGTAACTAAATAATATACTTGGGAAATTTTTTGCTAATTTCTAAGATTTAGCTATCAGCTTTTTCTTACTGGAGTGACTCCTACCCCATTCTATCTTGAGATAGAGAATGTAGGTTTTTCTTTTCTCAAATACAATATTTGACAGATAAGTTACCTGTCTACTGGCTATGATAGCACGTTTCGTTCATATTAGTGCCAGATTATTAGGTGTGTGATCAGTTGCTTTATGCATACTGTCTCACCTAAAGCTTCACCTGCTTTGCCCCAGGGCCCGTAGGGCTGAGCAGTATAAGGTATAGAAAGAAGGTTGTATATTTGATATAATGACCCAACTCGGTTGTGTTATCTTCAAGGTCGTGTTAATTTCAAGGTTAATAACAGCCTTTATTCAAAACTGAGAGTTATTTAAGTAGATTGCTTGCTTCCTTCATAATTGGTTAAATAGAAAATAAGTTCTTTATTTACCACGATCCTTCAATTAAACTTTTAGCTATTTTGTTGTCCTTGTTCTTACTATCATATTTGTATTATGAAATGATTGAAATCGATATCTTATTGGTATGGGGTTTTTAAATGAAAATCTAAGTGTAAATTTTAAAATAATGGTGTTTCTTATTTTGAAGTCTCAATTTAAGAGTATTTATCTTATGTTAATCCTACATTTAGGACTTTATGAACATGGAAACTTATGAGGGATGTGTAGGCTCTGAGCTCTGTGAGCCACCGCTCTCCAGTGTTGCTCAGAAGATTATGTATGCTATGCGTTCAGGTGATTTAGCAGATTCTAAGAACTGGGGAGAGAGTGCAAAGAGTAAGTAATTTTCATGAGATTTCTTTATCTTGAATGTTAATTATTCTTAAAACTAAGAACTGAAAGTGAACGTAGCAGAACGATTCCATAGAACCTTCTGTTTTCTAGGGAAGTTCCGTGCCGACAATCATTTCCCTTCAGTGCTGACTGAGCTTCTACCCACTATATTTCACAGTTACTTAGCCCTTGTTGCTTTAAAAATATAATACATTTTTCTTTGTTCCATGCATTTCTGTCAAATATTCCCTTAGAATCTGGATTAGATAGCCAGGTGTGGTGGCACACATCTGTAATCACAGTACTTGGGAGGCTGAGACAAGAGGATCACAGGTTTGAAGCCAGCCTCAGCAACTTAGTGAGACTCCCAGCAACTTAGTGAGAGCCAGTTTCCAAATAAAAAATAAAATTGGGCTGGAGGTATACCTAACAGGTAGAATGCCTCTGGGTTCCATCCCCAGGACAAAACACACACACATACACACACACACACACACACACACACACACACACACACACACACACACCTGGATAAGGTATTTAAATACCTTCAAAAAAGAGATGTGCTCTTTGATAGTGTCTCTTGCTTGGTCATTGAACCTGTACATAGCATTTGCTATTGTATGTAGTGCTGGGTTTTTGTTTGTTTTGCTTCATTGCTACAGTTAGCTCATTTTTGTCCTTGTTCTGCAAAATTTCTCTAGAAACACCACCCCCATGTGCTTCTTCAATATGATCTGGTTCCAACTTGCCCTTTTTAGTTGTGTGTTCCATACCTTTTTGACTTTCTTTGTATTTCATTCATTTTTTTGTGTGTGTGGTGCTAGGAATAGAACCTGAGGTATTCTACCTCCAGGCTATGTCCCCCAGCCCTATTTTTTATTTGGAAAAAGTGTCTCTCTAGGATGCTGAGGGCCTTGCGAAGTGGCTGAGGCTGGCTTCAAACCTACAGTCCTCCTATCTTAGCCTCTCAAGTACTGGGATTACAGGTGTGCAACACCTCACCTGGCTTTCATTCACATTTGATTGCAACTTCCAAACACACGCCTTTTCTGTGTTCATCCTCCATTCCCTCCAATCACCTTTTTTTTTTTTTCTCTTTGTTCTTTACTTACAACTCTTAAGTGTTGAAATCATAGTACCTTACAAGGTTCTTCAATGATGCCTCTGTTTATTAGAAAATTTTATTAAAAATTGATTAAACCCAGGTGCATTCTACCTCTGAACTATACCCCACCTATACCTCTATATTATTTTGAAATAGGGTCTTGCTTCGTTGCTAAGGCTGGCCTTGAACCTGTTATTCTCTGAACTTCCCAAGTACTGGGGTCACTGGTGTGCACCACTGTGTTAGGCTAATAATGTTTCTTCTTACCTGAATGCTGTAGTAGAAGCAAACTGCTTCTGCATTTGATTGATGTGCAGCTCAGTCCTGTGAAGTGGTTGGTTGGTTGTGTAATGCTGTAACTCTTGGTGCATTTTGAGTGCTTGGAAAGCCAGGTAAAGTATTCTGCTCAACTTGCATGCCACCATAGGTTGGCCAACCTGGGATTCAGCCCTTACTGATTTGTGGGAGCTTCTTACAAGCAGAATACACAAAGGACTTATTGTTTCATTATATATGTTGTAAATACTTTCTTCAACACTTTTTTTTTGGGGGGGGTGTCTGTTTGTAATACTTTGGGATTTTTTTATTACACAAAAACTGAAGTCTAGGGCTTGGGGGTATAGCTCCGTGGTAGAGCCCTTGTCTAGCATGCACAAGGCCCTGGGTTTCATCTCTAGCACTACAAACAAAACACAAATAAAATCTGAAGTCCATAATCTCAAGTGTGTGTGTGTGTGTGTGTGTGAGAGAGAGAGAGAGAGAGAGAGAGAGAGAGAGAGTTACTGAGGATGGAACCCAGCAGCATTCTACCTCTGAGCTGTATCTCCAGCCCTTTTTATTTTTTATTTATTTATTTTGTTTGTAAACAGGGTTTCATGAGGTTGCTGAAAGACTCTACATTGCTGAGGCTGTCTTTGATCTTGCAATCCTCTTATCTCAGCCTCCCACATTTTTCTTAAAATTTTTTTTTTTGCTGGATGTGGTTGCATACTCCTATAATCCCAGTACCTGAGTGGCTTACACAGGAGGATCGCAGTTTCAAGGCCAGCCTCAGCAATTTATCAGGGCCCTCCAAAACTTAGTGGGACCCTGTTTCAAAAATAGAAAAAATAAAGTGGGCCCAAGGGTGTAGCTTGGAGGTAGAATGCCCCTGGGTTCAATCCCCAGTACCACACACACACACACACACACACACACAGATTTTTTTTACATACTTATACACATTCATACATCATTTTATGTAAAATTGCATATTTATGACATTAATTAAGGATTTTTTTGGCTTGGTTGAGCCTCCCTCTCCTTTTTCTTAGCCCATGTTAACCACTTAGTATGCACCTTCTATATTTTTGCCTATTTTCATGATTGTAATTATAGCTCGTTTATGCCATCCAGACCCTTCTCCTCCAGTAGCATTACCTGAGGCATTAGACGCTATATCAGCTTCCCTGGCTCCGTCGTTATGGCCCCCGAGAACACTACTCCGTAAACTAACTACTGTCCAATCTCAGTCTGATTCCTGGGGAACCTGATCACCTCTAGTGGGTGCCAGAAGTGCTTTGAGAAAGTAGATGTGGGTTTCGGGCTTGTGTCACCCTTGATGGGCTGGCACTGATGACTTCACAAATAGTAGGAATCCAAATGGTAGCTGGTTAGAGGTGGCAGGGCTGGCACACCAGCGACAGCAATCGCACTGGCTGGGACCTTGCTGCACATTTGTGAAGGAGAGACAGGGACAGACAATGGAAGGGTGGGTAGAGCTGTGGCTGGGGAATATGGGTCCCTTCGGAAGAAGACAGGCTGCAGGGTGATTAGCAATTAGAGGCTGAATGTGACAGCCAGAAGGCTTCCTTCACAACCTGTAAAGGAACTACCCCCAGCCACAGGCCAAACACAGTCCTGGGTGCTAGAAGGTTGAATTCTCAGCCCTGGCTGGTGTTTCCTCAGAGTCATGGCCTTCATAGGAAGAAGAGGAGATCAGACCCCTGAGATCTACAGGATAGGAGCCTTTGGATTGGTGTATTTAAATCTTGAGTCCCAGATACCGCAGACCTGCAGAAGTAACCACTCATCTATTAAGGAACAGTTTTCTCACTAGTTTCCTCCTTGCTTGAAAGTAGTGCAGGGGCTTCCGTCTTGAAAAATTAAGACCTGCTTCCTCTTTTTTTTTTTTGCGGTACTGGGGATTGAACTCAGGGGCATTCTACCTCCGAGCTATACCCCCAGCCCTATTTTTTATTCTTTATTTTGAAACCGAGTCTCATTAAGTGGCGGAGTGCCTCACTAGGTAGCTGAGGCTGGCCTCTAACCCGGATCCTCCGGTCTCAGCCTCCCGAATGCTGGGATTACAAGCGTGCGCCCCCACGCCCGGCTCTTCTTTATTTTTTAATACTTTAGAAAAAAATTTGAACAAAAACCAAAGTCTATCATCCCACATTTTTCTTAACCTTTTAAATATACTTATGTTATTCACATGAAATTTTGAAAGGGTTTATAGGCACCGTACATTGTAAGTTTAGCGTTTTTTTTTTTTTTTTTTTTTTTTTTCAGTACTGGGGATTGAACTCAGGGCCATTCTACCTCCAAGCTACACCCCCAGCCCTATTTTTTTGTATTCTTTATTATTTTTTATTTTATTTTATTTTTGCGGTACTGGGGATTGAACTCAGGGGCATTCTACCTCCGAGCTACACCCCCAGCCCTATTTTTTATTCTTTTATTTTGAAACAGGGTCTCACTAAGTTGCGGAGTGCCTTACTAGGTAGCTGAGGCTGGCTGCAAACCCAGATCCTCCGGTCTCAGCCTCCCGAATGCTGGGATTACAAGCGTGCGCCACCACGCCCGGCTAGTTTAGGTTTTTTCTTGCTTGCTTGCTTGCTTGCTGTCACATCTCTCCTCCTGATCGCAACATAACTTGGCCAAACAACACAGAGCCTGTTAAGGGGGGGTGTGAGTCTAGTCAGGGGACAGAAACCATATAGTAATTTGAACATGCAGTGTTCAAAGCTTTATTAACTAGTGATGGGATTAGCTAGCAAGGGGTAAAGAGAACTCTAGATTCATCCTAGCCGACCCAGGAAACAGTTCCTCCCCCAGGGCTGACGTAGAGTGCTGAGAGAAGGCACAAGTCTACTCTCCTCAAGGCTGAGATTCAGCTGCTGTCAGAGAGGGTGTGGGCGTAGCCTGGCGGATGTGGAGATGTCACATCTAGGTGCTACCTACGTTGTGACTCAGTGATCAGAGGCGACTTACCCTTGGCGTGCCTGCCTCAGTGAGCAGCTAGCAGCATGCCTGTGGCGCCGGGAAGCTTCGTCTCACATCTGTTGGCAGTGTGCTGGCATGCTGGCTGCAAAGTGGCCAGCAGAGGTGCTGCGGGTGTTAGTGCACTGGCTAACAGCCTGCTCTGGCAGTGTCCCTCCAGCACCCTCTGCTGCCGAGGCTTAGGATCGTGTCAGGGATTGGACTGTAGTATTACAAGTAGGGCAATGAGGGCTGCAATCCTCAGGGACTGCAGAACCTCATCAGTGTGCAAAAGCAGGGGCTGGGAGAGAACCTGTGGAGCTACAGTTGAGTAAGGGAGAGCTCACTGATGTGGGCTTTCTTAGGAACACTGGATTTCGTGCCCTGAGAAGCATTACAAGACATGTTAACATCCTGGTAGGGTGGCTGTGGGTACCTTGCAGGAAGTGGTTCACATTGGATGAAGTAGAGATGTTAAAACTGCCAGAGGAGGTGGCAGAAGACTGATAAAAAGCCTAGAGAGGTGGCCGTACTAGAGCAGCTGTTTTATATAGGGCCAGGAAGTGCAGCAGAGAAGTGTTCTTCAGGAAACCCCTTGGGCACTCAGATTGCCAAAGCAGTAAAGAAGGCTTCGCTGAGCACCCCAGGGGTCTCGTCCTCTGTACACCAGGGCTGATAGTGGGAGATGCTCCCTGGATGATGGTGAGAGTAAAGGCATCCTGAAATAGAGGCCAGGTGGGGGTGCCCGTCAGCAGCAGGGCAGGCACAGTTCTCATAATGAAGAAGGGCAAGGTCCCTGGGGGGAAGGACCATGTGACACTATGGCAAATATATGTGGCAAATATTACCCCATTCTTTTCCCCCAGAGGTACCTATGACCAACTCATATATAGGGGAGGGGGAGTACCTAAATATTTGAGGAACAATTGGGCATAGGGTCTGATATGACGGATACCAGGAGATCTAAAGTATCATCATGGTCCCTTAGAGTCAGGACATAGGGACTTGGGCAGGAAATAGAGGCTTGGCCTGATTCCTGCTCATAAATGGCCCATCCAGGAGCCATTTCCCAAGGCCCCAGATGTTATTTGGAAGAACCTCCGGATGTCAGTTCCTTGGCGGATAAGATAAGAGCTGCTGTGGTGAGGAAGCCCAAGTGCATGACTCTGGAACCGCCTTTCCCAGCCAGCATAGGAAGTCAAAGCCATGAGGCAACCTAGGAGGATGGCAGAGGTCAGCACCATCCTTAAAGACCTACAGGGCTTAGAGGAGGGGATGGTTCCTGCCATGTTTCCACTGACTTCAGAAGTTAGGTACTGACAAGTCAGGTGGATCCTGGAGCATGACAGTAGACACCACGAACTAACCAAGTTGTAGCCCTGTGGCAGCTGCTGGGCTGGATGTGGTAGATGCAGCTAACAAGTCCTCACGTATGTGGTGTGTCATTACTGATCTGTGAATACCTTCTTTTACATCAGCATC
Source organism: Graphiurus murinus (assembly GCA_004027655.1). Classification (NCBI taxonomy): domain Eukaryota; kingdom Metazoa; phylum Chordata; class Mammalia; order Rodentia; family Gliridae; genus Graphiurus; species Graphiurus murinus. The sequence goes on along the minus strand of PVLC010006158.1, from coordinate 58,153 downwards.
AGAAAGAAAAACCAGAAATAGTTCATATTCACTCAGGATGAACCATGTAAATTTTGATTACTTTGTGCTAATCATACAGCGTGGATAGGAAGTGGCAAGTTCATTAGCAGTCTTTCTGTCCAAAAGGAGGGAGATAAGCCCTAGAAAGATTTAAAGGTACATCACACTTGGAGTTTTTGAGAATTCAATGATCTGGGGTATGGTAGGATATCACCTTGTAGGTCAAGGACAAAATTATTGCATTTTCCACTTTCCACTTGTAAAAAGGAAGCACAGAATGTGACTGACAGCTCAGCTCAGGGAGTGGAGGCAGCATATTCCACATTTGGGAAAACTGTTCCATCCCTTTAGTGAGTGACACTAATGCTTTGTGTAGGGCCCAGAGCACGAGAGCACTCTTCAAGGGGTCTAGGCAATGAAGCAGTGGCCCAGCCACATGGACTTCCAACCCAACAGACTTCATGGTATTAGAGGTAGAAAAAAGATGCCATGTGACATCTGTGGCAGGGCATTGGCATGAGTATCATAATGCAGACTTCTAGAAACTGGGAACAAGGCAATACTCTCTGCAACAAAGAATTACAAACTCTCTGAAAATTAAAAAAAAAACAAAAAAAACTCCTGGCATGTGACTGGCTTCTGGTAGAGATGAACCATGAGAATATCAAGTATCAGCCGGGCATGGTGGTGCACACTTGTAATCCCAGTACTTGGAAGGCTGAGACAGGAGGATCCGAGTTCACGGCCAGCCTCAGCTAATTAGTGAGGCGCTCCGCAACTTAGTAAGACCCTGTTTCCAAATAAAGAATAAAAAATAGGACTGGGGGTGTAGCTCGGAGGTTGAATGCCCCTGAGTTCAATCCCCAGTACCGCCAAAAAAAAAAAAAGTTGTGTTACCCATTCTGGTCTTCAACTCCTGGCTCAAGTGACCCTCCCACTTTGGCCTTCCAAGGAGCTGAACTGCAGATGCTTGCCACCACGCCAGCTCCACAGTGATTCACCTCGACGGAATCAACACGTTCCGGGCCTGAGTTCATCATTCCCACTCACAGGGCCGCAGCCCACTCCATCCTCCATGACTCCCAGAGCATGTGACCCACTGACACAGGACGCACACGAGGCTGAGGGGCTACAGCGGGGAGTATGACCTTCACTCACCAGCTCCCTCAGTCGGACACCAGCCGCTGCCAGGCTGATGGAGCAGCAGAATGGCCGTAGAGGCACAGCTCCGTGGTCAGCTCACAGAGGATGGCCTGCAGTGAGGAGGCAGCAAGCTCTGGGTGCAGGGCACAGTGCACGTCAGTGACCATCACTGATGCAGTGTCCCCAGGGTGCAGCAAACGGGCGTGGGAACCAAAAGATGGAAGTTCTGCCCAGTGACTGCCTAGAAAATATGTGTTTCCCACACTTACCTCTGGGTTCCACAGGTTTAAAAGGCAACCCTTCCACCGGAGGCACAGGAACAGTACCATTCCATTTCAAACTATGACTGCTGCCCTGTCATTCCAGTTGCCTTGTGCTGAGACTTCAAGCGAGGAGTGCAGTCTCCATCCCACTAGGATGCTTGGCCCTGGGTGTAGTAGGAAGTACAGCTGCTTGTACCTAACTTGGGTGATCTGACTGGTCACCTCCCTACACTGGATGGCAGATGTAGGGACCATGGTCAGAGAAGGACACGGTGATCGGCCTTATCGCTCAGGCATGAGGGTTTGGATCACCAGATCCAAGGCAGACCAGCAGAGATGCTAGGACGGGGAAAGGGACTTGAGTGGGAGTAGAAGAGGGAGATGGATGCCATCTGCAACCCGAGACCGGCTGCAGCAAGACATGGTTCGTCCCAGGAAACTCCCTTTTATGAGGAAGAAGCCGCCAGACCCTGCAGGCTCTACTTCCAGAAGGTGTCTGAAGCAAGTGAACACTGCGAGTGCCCAGGTCCTTCGTTAGGAGCTGCTGTGACAGTCCCTCCTGGGACTGTTCCTCTGCAAAGCTTCTGTACCCAGGGGCACCCCACTTGCCCAGGTGCAACCGACGCAGTGATTGATGGGCACCGTGGAATAAGGGCCCAGCTCTCATGACCCCACAGCGGGCACCTCTGCAGAGCCAGGCCAGGCCCAGAGCAGGCCTTGAGCACATCTTAGCCTGCCCCTTCCTTGGCCCAGGCCTGCCTCCTCCGCGTCCCAGTTGCCTTTCTGGAGTGCAGACTTTTATCACAGAGCCAGCCTGCCAGGAAACCCCACCTGTGCCAGGTACAGCATCTTCAAGTAGATAATGAGATTTTGTCATTGTTTTCAAAACTGGGTCATCATCTGCAGCCCACTGATAGAGCTGTCAGTCATTCTAATGGCTCTGTATTCCATCATGGGTATGTTAAATGGATTATTCATTGATTTCCCTCGAGTCTTTGTTTTCTGTCTTTCGCCATAATGAGCAATACTGCCATAAACATTTGGCTTAAACCTAGTTACTGTAGCATATATTTGTATGACATACATAGCTAGCAGTGAGGTTTTGGCTAAAATGATTGGTATATTTTATATCTTTTTTTTTTTTTTCTGGGGCTGGGGATTGAACCCAGGGGCATTCTGTCCCTGAGCTATAGCCCTAGCCCTTTTTATTTTGATACGATCTCGCTAAATTGCTAAAGCTGGCCTCTAACTTTCGATTCTCCTGTCTTAGCCTCCTAAGTACTGGAATTACAGGAATGTGCCACCACATCTTACTATTTTTACTGAGTCTCTCTCTCTCTCTGTCTCTCTGTCTCTCTGTCTCTCTTTCTCTCTGTTTACACACACACACACACACACACACTCACCTCTCTCTCTCTCTCTCTCTCTCCACACACACACACACACACACACACACACACACACTCACATGCCTTAAGTTTATACATCCAGATTTCATAAATTGTACCCAGCTTTGGGAACAGAACATTGCTAGAATTCCCAGAAGCTTATCTTGTATTCCCTTTGGGTCCCTTCTCCCAATTCCCAAGAGTGATTTATGCATCTTTAATATTTTTTATTTTTATTTTTTGGCACTCTGGAGATTGAACCCAGAGACATTCTACCTCCAAGCTACACCCCTAGCCTGATTTTATTTCTTATTGGAAATGGTCTCTCTAGGTTGTTGAGAGCCTCGCTAAGTTGAACCTGCAATCTTCCTGTGTCAGTCTCTCAAGTACTAGGATTACAAGCATGTGCCACCACACCTGGCTTCATCTTTCATTTTATTTTATTTATTTATTTTTTTGTGGTACTGGGGATTGAACTCAGGGGCATTCTACCTCTGAGCTATACCCCTAGCCCTATTTTTTATTCTTTATTTTGAAACAGGGTCTCACTAAGTTGCGGAGTGCCTCACTAGTTAGCTGGGGCTGGCCGCGAACCCGGATCCTCCGGTCTTAGCTCCTGAATGCTGGGATCACAACGTGCGCCACCACGCCCGGCTTCATCTTTAGTTTTAATAAGTGTTCACCATTTGCTTTTCAAAAGGTTCGACTTCATATTTTTACTAGTGATGCATGAGACCCCCTCTTCACTTCCATCTCCAATTATGTTTACAGCCATATGTCTCTTAGCAACAGAGTCACATTCAAAGATCTATCCTTCTTAGGTTATTTTGTTGTGGGAACATCATGAAATGTGCTTACACAAACTAACACAGCTGTGAGGTCACCAGGTAATATTGCATGGGACTGTGTTGTATATGTAGTTCATTGCTGATTGAAGTGTCCGTTTATGGTATATGACTCTAACTTTCATTTCTCTTACAACTACTGAATTTGAGTGTTACATGAGGTTTTATATTATTTTGTTTTAGTAATAGGGATTGAATCCAGGGGCATTCTACCTCAAAGCTATACCCCCAGCCCTATTTTATTTTTATTTTGAAACAGGATCTCACTAAGTTGCTGAGGCTGGCCTTGAACCTGCAATCCTCCTGTCTCAGCCTTCCAACTAGTGGGATTACAGGCATGCACCACCACACCCAGCATTTTATTTGTTTTCTGTTGAGGTTTGCTATTTTGTATTTTGCTCATTTCTATCCTTTATTTGTTTGGCTTTTTTTTTTTTGGTGGTACTGAGAATTGAACCCAGGGGCGTTCTACCTCCAAGCTACACCCCCAGCCCTATTTTTTATTCTTTATTTTTAAACAGGGTCTCACTAAGTTGCAGAGTGCCTCACTAGGTAGCTGAGGCTGGCCGAGAACCCGGATCCTCCGGTCTCAGCCTCCCAAATGCTGGGATTACAAGTATGTACCACCACGCCTGGCTGTGTTTTCTTCTCAATATATAAAAATTTGTTGTAACCAGGTGTGGTGTTGCACACCTGTAATCCCAATACTTGGGAGGCTGAGACCAGAGGATTTGGGTTCATTGGTCAGCCTCAGCTACTTAGTGAGGCCCTCTGCAACTTAGTGAGACCTGTTTCAAAATAAAGAGTAAAAACTAGGGCTGGGGGTGTAGCTCAGAGATAGAATGCCCCTGGGTTCCATCCCCAGTACTGAAGGAAAGAAAAAAAAAAAAAGAATTTGTTGTATAATGTAGACATTACTCCTTTGTCATTTATGTTTCATATAGTTTTCCCAGGACATTATTTTCTTTTGGAAATGGTTGTATCAGCCCTGTTTATTACTCTGTCCTTTTCTATTGGGTTAAAATGCTACTTTTGTTATATATTAAGTTCTTAAAAGTTCTAGGATCAGTTTCTGGATTGTCTATTTTGTTCTGGAAGTCTTTAGTCTATTCCTGTTCAAATACCATGTTGATTTGATACAGTGGCTTTATAGTATGTTCTGATGATCTAGCAAGGCCTCTTTAAAAAAATGTACATTTCTAGTTTATCTTTAGATACTTAGTTTTTCATATGCATTTTCTATTTATTCTAGTAAATTAAAAGGATCCCTCTGGGTTCTCCAATCGGAATTGCATTAAATTGATGCATACACCTCCCTAGGTGATTCAAATATGCCATCACAGTTGAGAGCCACTGGTCTAGCTGGGCGTGGAGGTGCACACCTGTAATCCCAGTACTTGGGAGGCTGAGACAGGAGGATCGTTGGGAGAATTAAATATTTTTATACATATCCTAATGCTGTGTCTTTTCATTTGCACAGGTCTTGTCTTATGCCATTTCATAAGATTTTAAGTTTTCATCATTGAGTGATTTGTGTTTTTTTGTCGTTGTTGTTGAGCTATATCCTTGGTAACTTTTTTCTATTGTAAATGGAGAGCACAGACTCCCAGTTATACTGCCTGGGATTGAACCCTAGTTTCATCATTTTACTCTTCAGCCCAGGCTTACTAAGAGCCAGGCATGATGACACACACTTATAATCCTAGTACTTGGGAGGCTGAGACAGGAGGATTGGCAGGTTTGTGGCCAATCTCACAACCTAGTGAGATCCTCCACAACTTAGTGATACCCTGTTTCAAAATAAAAAATAAAGAAGGCCAGGCATGGTGGTGCACACTTGTAATCCTAGTACTTGGGAGGTTGAGACAAGAGGATAGCAGGTTTGAGGACAGTCTCAGCAAGCAGTGAGACTCTCATTAACCTACTGAGACCCTGTTTCAAAATAAGAAGTAAAATAGGGATGGGGGGTATAGCTCAAAGGTAGAATGCCTCTGGGTTCAATCCCCTGTACCCCACGCTCCTTACACACACAGTAGGACTGGGGGTGTAGCTCAGACGAATGCCCCGGGTTAAATCCCAGTAAAACACACACACACACACACACACACACACACACACACACACACACACAATCTAAGTTACATGTTTATTTTAATGATGTTGTACTGAACCTTTGATTGTCCCATTGCAGTATTATTTAGTTTAAGAATTTCCTTAATGGAAGCTGGGTATGGTGGCACATGCCTCTAATTCCAGTATTTGGGAGGCTGAGACAGGAAGATCTCAGATTCCAGGTCAGCCTCAGCAATTTATTGAGACCCTATTTTTATTTTTTATTTTTTTTTTTTTTTTTTTTTTTGCGGTACTGGGGATTGAACTCAGGGGCATTCTACCTCCGAGCTACACCCCCAGCCCTATTTTTTATTCTTTATTTGAAACCGAGTCTCACTAAGTTGCAGAGTGCCTCACTCGGTAGCTGAGGCTGGCCGCGAATATTGAGACCCTATTTTTAAAAATTAAAAACCAAAAAGGGCTGAGGGCCTAGCTCAGAAGTAGAATGTCCCTGGGCTCAATTCCTAACCCACCTCCCCCGCAAAAAAAGAATTTCCTTAATGGAGCTGCGTGTGGTAGTGTTTGGTACACAGAGACAGGAGGATTGCGAGTTTAAGGCCAGTGTGCAGTAATTTACCCAGTTTCAAAATAAAAAAATGAAAATGGCTAGGGATGTAGCTCAGTGGTAGAATGCACAGGGTTTTTTTTTTTTTTTTTTTTTCCCTCAGCAGGCCTGGAGATCCAGCTCAGTAGTAAAGCACTTGCCTAGCATATTCAAGGCCCTGGGGTCAATCTCTGGCACCAAAAAAAAAAAAAAAAAAAGTCTCCTCAAACCTTTACTATTTAAAAGGTTTCTACAAAAAGTTGACTTTGGGTTTTCAGAATCAAGTATTTAAATGCAAATACCAAATAATGACTTTTAATAAGCACTTCATAATTACATGGATCTATCTATAGTTAATTTGAAGATACTTTATGTAACTACTTACTGCAATGGTAATGTGTATTTTGATTGTGAATTTTAATACATCATTTTAAGAAAGTTAATAATGAGTAAATAGCATGATTATAGAGGCGACTTTGAATGTTTAGCTGGTTGTATGATTTATATTTCAGTGTTTCTTTAACACCATATCTTTTTTTGCGTATGTGGTTTTTAAAGCTGAAGAACTGATAAACAAATCCAGTGCCAAATCTTCAGTACTACTTGAAGATGAGAAGACTCAGTCAGTGGGGAAAAAGGTAAATCAATGCAAATATGGGTGATTCTAAACAGATAAGCCTCATTTTTCTACAGATACATATTTTAAGTATCCTACTATATGTTGGGCACTATGGAGTCAATGTTTTTCTTTCTTTTTCTTTTTTCTTACTCTTTTTTTTTTTTTTTCTGTAGTATTGAGGATTGAACCCTGGGGCATTCTACCTCAGAGCTACATCCCCAGCCCTACTTTATTTTTTATTTGGAAACAGGATCTCACTAAGTTGTTGATAGCCTCACTAAGTTACTGAGACTGGCCTCAACCTTGCAGTCCTCCTGTCTCAGCCTCAAGTACTGAGATTACAGATGTACGCCACCACACCCAGCACAATTCAATGGTTTTTTAAAAAGAGTTTTTGCTGGGGTGGTGGTGCCCGCTTGTAATCCCAGCATTTGGGAGGCTGAGACCAGAGGATCCGGGTTCGCGGCCAGCCTCAGCTACCTAGTGAGGCACTCCACAACTTAGTGAGACCCGGTTTCAAAATAAAGAATAAAAAATAGGGCTGGGGGTATAGCTCGGAGGTAGAATGCCTCTGAGTTCAATCCCCAGTACTGCAAAAAAAAAAAAAAAAGAGTTCTTGCTCTTCAGGAGTGTATAGTTTAACTTAGATGAGGGAAAGAGAAGACAGAGAAGTACCATAGATCTCTACAATAATGTATTTAGTGCCATAATAGGAGTAAATTCAGATTGCTCTGGGAACAATAAGGAGAGGCATCTAACCTAGTCTACCTCTGTACTGTTTCAGTTTGCTTTCTGGGTGGTAAGGACAGAGGTTTGGGATGTCTTTCTGAAGTATGAAAATTATATCTGAGTTGAGATCTAGTAGATAAGTAGGAATTGGCCAGCCTGAAAATTCCACCTTTAGAGAGTGTACATTGAGAAAATTTGAGGGGTTAAGGGAAAAGAGCTTGGAATTTTGAGCTGGGCATGGTGGTATGTGCCTGTAATCCCAATACTAGGGAGTCTGAGACAGGAGGATTACAGGTTTGAAACTAGCCTTAGCAACTTAGTGAGACCCTGTTTCAAAATAAAAGGAGCCGGGTGTGGTGACGCACGCTTGTAATCCCAGCATTTGGGAGGCTGAGACTGGAGGACCATGGTTCATGGCCAGCCTCAGCTACCTAGGGAGGCCCTCTGCAACTTAGTGAGACCCTGTTTCAAAATAAAGAATAAAAAATAGGGCTGGGGGTATAGCTCGGAGGTAGAAGGCCCCTGAGTTCAATCTCCAGTACCGCAAAAAAATAAAAGAGCTGAGAGTATAGCTCAGTGGTAGGGTGCCCCTGAGTTCAATCCCCAGTGCTATGAGAGAGAGAGAAACAGACAGACAGACAAGGAAGGTATAGCTCAGTTGTAGAGTGTATGCTTCATATGCATGAGGCCCTGGGTTCCGTCTGCAGCCCCTCAAAAGGAAAGGCAAAGAAGCATGGTTATAGATAAAGTGAAGCTTGTGTCCTCACATTATTAGATGAGTTTTACCAGAAATTGGTTGGGGTTTTAGATGTCTTAGGAATCCATGTCTAATGAAATATTTTCCACCCTTTTGCAGACTCCTAACCCTTTAACAAGTCACACATCAAGAGCACCCATGACACTTTCTCCTGATGCCTCCAGTCCCAGGCTCACAGGTGCTGACCTAAAGCAGAAGAGCATCCATTCACAGTGTCATCCAGAAGCTTCAGTTCAACAGAAAATGGAGCATATGAGAAAGCCTTTCCTAAAGAAAAGTATAAATAATGAAAAGGTGGAAAACATGAATCTTAAAAGACAACATGATTCATATAGTAATTCATCAGAGAAAACAAGTAAACATATGGCATTGGAAGAAAATGCCGATGAGACTAAAGCCCCTCTTAACTCTGAGGACTCAAGAGCACTTAAAAACCACTTTTGCGATATTAGAGATTTGGATGATTTGGCGAAACGCCAGCTGATGGAAGCACTCGAGCAGGCAGCAGCCTTAGTAGTGACTCTGATGTATAAGGATGGTTCCACGCAGCTAAGAGCTGACCAGGTTGGTAAACAGACCAAAACAACACCATTAACTGGGTGTGGTGGCACACTTGTAACCCCAGTGCCTGGAAGGCTAAGGCAGAAGGATCGCAGGTTACGGCCAGCCTTAGCAACTTAGCAAGGCCCTCTGCCACTTAGTGAAACCCTGTTTCCAAAGTAAACATAAAATAAAATAGGGTTAGGTTTGTAGCTCAGAGGTAGAATGCCCCCTAGTTTAATTCTCAGTCACACACAAAAAAACAGCATTTGTTGTTTTGGATCCATAAAGGAAGCACCCCCCAAAAGAAAAATGCCAAAAAATAAAAACTAAAAGAAAATTCATTAAAGGGAGGTACTAGGGATTGAACCCAAGGGTGTTCTACCTCTGAGCTACACCCCCAGCCCTATTTTGTTTTTGTTTTGAAACAGAGTCCCACTAAGTGTTGAGGGCTTCACTAAGTTCCTGAGACTATCCTCAAAATTGTGATCTTCCTGTCTCAGTCTCCCAGATACTGAGATGACAGGCATGCGCTGCCACACCTGGCTTAAAAATAAAATTTTACACCTTCCCCTTCTATGAATGATAAGATTCATGATATAAAATTCCCCTCAGCTTCTTAGGAAATTGCCGAACTTCTTTCTAGAGTGGGTACACCATTTTACATTCCACTAGTAAAGTACCAGCATTTCAAATTCTTCACTTACTTGTGAATACTTGTCTTTTTTTTTTTCAGTACTGAGGATGGAACCCAGGGGCATTCTACCTCCGAGCTACACCCCCAGCCCTGTTTTTTATTCTTTTTTTGCGGAACTGGGGATTGAACTCAGGGACTACAGGCACATACCACTGTGCACCTTTCATTTTTGAAAGATGTTTTACTGGCTAAAGAAAGTCAGTTGATAATTTTTTTTTTCAGTAAAGTTGCTTCTACACTGTCTTCTAATTTGCTTTATTTCTCATGAGACATCTATGGTCATTTGCTTCTGTGTAATGTACTCCCACACACACACTTGGCCCCATTCGTTTCTTTTTGTCTTTTTCTTTCTTTTTTTTTTTTTTTTTGTGGTACTAGGGATTGAACTCAGGGGCATTCTACCTCTGAGCTATACCCCCAGCCCTATTTTTTATTCTTTATTTTGAAACAGGGTCTCTCACTAAGTTGCGGAGGGCCTCACTAAGTAGCTGAGGTTGACTGCGAACCCGGATCCTCCGGTCTCAGCCTCCCAAATGCTGGGATTGCAAGCGGGGGCCACCATGCCTGGCTAGGGTTTTTTCTTTATCACTGATTTTAAGCAATTTGGTTATGATGTAATTTTCTTGGTGCATATTTCTTCATGTTTCTTCGACCTGGAGTTTATTGATATTTCTAGTTCTATAGATTAGCTATATAGTAAAATATATATAGTAATAAAATATATATAGTAAAATATAAATATATATATAAAATATATAATAATATATTATATAGTAATATATAAAATATATAGTAAAATACTATGCTGAGTTTCCTAATCTTGGGATATTCAGGTATGTCTTGGTTATCGAGGGCTTCTTTGTTTTCTTTCTGATGAAAAATATCAGCGTTTTGTAGTTTTCAGCATATAGATGCTATACATGTTTTGTTGGTTTTTCCTGTTTCATTTTTTGAAATGATCATAAGTGATAGTTTTTTTAAAAAATTCTTTTTAAAGTTTTTAAAATTCTTTTTAAAGTTTTTTTAAAAAATTCTTTTCACATATATATTGCTAGTATATAGAAACACATTTGATTTCTTATTTTTGTGTTTTGATTTTGTGTCCTGAAACCTTGTCAAATTCATGTAGTAGTTTCAGAATCTTTTTTGAAGATATTCCTTTGTGCCAGGTATGGTGGCACATACCTATAATCCCAGTACTTGGGAGGCTGAGACAGGATTGCAGGTTTGAAGCCAGTCTCAGCAACTTAGTGAGCCCTTAGCAACTTAGACCCTGTTTCCAAATAAAAAATAAAATAGGGCTGGGACTGTAGCTCAAATGTAGAATGCCCCTGGGTTCAATCCCCACACCTCCCACCACAGTATTCCTTTGGCTCTGGATTTTTTTAATATAAATTTTAATGTCATCTGTAAATAGGGATAGTGTAATTTCTGGTCTATATGCCTTTAATTTAATTTTCCTGTCTTACTATACTGGCCAAAACTCTATGGTCTTAAATAGGGTAGAGACCAGGTTTGGAGAATAAGATTATGGGATTTGGGCCCAAAAACTATTCTTTTACAAGTTTAATTATAGGTTTTTTTTTTTTTTCCTCTGCTTAATTATAAAATGAAAGCTCTTAGCCAGGCGTGGTGGCGCACACTTGTAATCCCAGCATTCAGGAGGCTGAGACCAGAGGATCCGGGTTCTCGGCCAGCCTCAGCTACCTAGTGAGGTACTCCGCAACTTAGTGAGACTCGGTTTCAAAATAAAGAATAAAAAAAAAAAAAAAAATAGGGCTGGGGGTGTAGCTCGGAGGTAGAATGCCCCTGAGTTCAATCCCCAGTACCGCAAAAAAAAAAAAAAGAAAGCTCTTGCTTGAATAGATGTAGCATATGTGTTTAATTTTGAAATTTTATTTTATTGTGTATTCACAGGCTGTGACTTCCTCAGTGAAAGGAATTGTGATGTTACTAAAAAGCCAAGTAGACGCCAGCAGCGCTGCCCTGGGCCTGCCTTGTGGCAGTGCTCTGCAGAAGACCCTGGGGGCTGTAGACCCGTGTATCTACATACAGACAGAGTACACCTCCCTCTGGGGCCAAGAACAAGAGGCGCATAGTTTATTTGCCAGGTAAGAAATTTTTACTCATTCCCTTAATCCTACTTACGTGCCTGATTTATCCTAATGTAAAGTTTCCCAAGCTCCAATTCCCCCTCATCCCCCCACCCCCCGTGGAACTAGGAATTGAACTCAGGGGCATTTTACCTCCGAGCTACACCCCCAGCCCTATTTTTTATTCTTTATTTTTGAAACAGGGTCTTACTAAGTTGCAGAGGGCCTCACCTGGATCCTCCAGTCTCAGCCTCCTAAGTTCTGGAATTATAAGTGTGCGCCACCTTGCCTGGCTCAAACTTCAATTTTAATTATTTAAGCTTTTAGAAGTTTTGTATATATACTTGAAAATAAAATGGTTCTAAATGACCTAAGAAACCTCTGCAAACACTGGCCCCTTGCCCAGAGCTTCTGGAAAGGAGGCCACTTTCTTTCCAGAAGTGGAAAGGTGGGTGCCTGCTCCAGGATTTGATTCAACTTCAGGTGAGAAGTTGGGGGGAAAGCCTCCTACCCCAAGCCTCAAAGCCCACTGCAGCTGTCAGGACCCCAGCATTCTTGTTCTCTCCTTCACAGCATGAGAAAATGAATTGTCACTGACTGCAAACACTATGTTGCCCTCCATGCCACCAAGGGTAGTATTATTTTCAAAGTTCCATGTCTGTAAAAGTATGATTTGGAGCCGGGTGTGGTGGCGCACTCCTGTAATCCCAGTACACGGGAGGCTGAGACAGGGGATCACAAGTTTGCAGCCAGCCTCAGAAACTTCATGAGGCCTTCTATAACTTAGACCCTGTTTCAAAACAGAAAGCAAAATAGGACTGGGAGTGTAGCTCAGGTGTAATGCCCCTGTGCTCAATCCCCAGTGCCATGATAAATAAGGAAAGAGAGAGAGAGAGAGAGAGAGAGAGAGAGAGAGAGAGAGAGAGAGAGAGAGAGAGGAGAGAGAGGGAGAGAAAGAGAGAAAGAAAGAAAGAAAGAAAGAAAGAAAGAAAGAAAGAAAGAAAGAAAGAAAGAAAGAAAGAAAGAAAGAAAATACTCAATTTCAAGGTGTTTTGATATAGCAACACATACGGGCTAGGACAACCTGGCTCACTGGATCTGCCCTTTTAGAATCACAGAGTTGTAGAGCAAGTAGGAATGTTTCTGTTCCCCTTTCTCAGTCTTAAAAAGCCCTGTCTGGGCAGAGTCTATGCCCCTCCTCACTGTTTCTTTGCTTGGGTTGTCCACCAGACTTGGGTTTCTGCTTTGGTTGGGGCTTCCCTGCCTACCCAGTCCTTTGAGTTCGAGGTCAGACAACCACTCTGAGAGCTCCTTGAAGCTACCACCCCAAAGAGGAGTGGAGCATGGCTCTGGAAGAGGCCGGGGGTGGGGGCGGGGGCTCCACCAGCTCACTGGGCTCTGGGCAATTTGACAAACACAGCAGTCGGCTCCCAAGAAATCCTTAATCCTCTTTTTAATATAATTTTCAATTTTCTTTCTTTCCTTCCTCTCTTCCTCTTCTTCCTACCTTCCTTTCCTTTGTTCTTTCCTTCCTTCTTCCCTCTTCCTTCCCCTCCCTCCTTCCCTCCCCCTTCTTTTTTTTTTTTTTTTGATGGTGCTAGAGATGAAACCCAAGGGCATTCTACCTCTGAGCTACACCTCCAGCCTTGGGAAGGGGCCCTGTGGCAGTTTATCAGGGTAACAGCCCGTCATGCAGCAACAGTGGTGGTTGGGGCAGGGCCGAATCATAAAAATGAAATCAGACAGGCATGGTGGTGCCTGCCTGTAATCCTGCACTAAGTTGCTGAGGCTGCCCTTGAACCTGTGATCCTCCTGTCTCAGCCTCCCCAAGTACTGGGATAACAGACATGTGTGACCACACCCAGGTATAATTTTCTTTTTAAAGAATCATTAGGTTGGTCTGTTCTGTGAAGGACCTTTGTGAGAATAGCACCCTCTGTTTCGACAGCCTTTTCTGAATCCTGTGTTTGTGCATGCATCCTGCTTACATTCTCCAGCTGGACATCTGGCAGCCATTTCAGCCTACCCTGTCCCAAACGCCCATCTTCTCCCAAAGCTGCCCCAGCAGCCGGTGGTCTTGTTGTGTTAGCAGTAGCCCTCACTGAGCTCAAGCCAGAGGGCTTGTTGTTATCTTTGACTTCTGTTTTTCCCATGAACCCTGTCCAAGTCCTTAGCAAATCTTGTTGGCTCCACTTTCAAGACGTAGCTAGATTCGGCCCTGCCCCAACCACCACTGTTGCCGCATGACGGGCCTTTACCCTGATAAACTGCCCCAGGGCCCCTTCCCCAGGCAAAATCACAGGACATGCAAAAGGCCTGGAAATGTCAGTCTGCGGAGCAAGACAAGTCCACGAGTTCACTGAATGCAGAGCTCGCATGTCCTGGCTTCTTTCTTCCTCAGCCCTGTCCAAAGAACCTCTTTAAATGTATTAATAAGCATTTACTGTGAAGGGGAACTTATGGCTTGGCAGCGTAGAGTTGGGCTCTTGTCTCAGACCTCTCCACGCCTAAGCCCTCTCACCTGTGAGAGGGAAGGAGTGCCTGCCTGGTAGGGTTGTGAGCAAATTCAGTGCAGCAGCCTTACAAAGGGCGAGCGTGGCACCTGGGGCGTGGTAAGTGTGTGGTAAACGTGAACGACAAACAGGAGTCCTGCAGTCAGGAGCTCAGACACAGGAGAGAGCACTGCAGTCCAGCACACGTGGCTCCTTCTGTGCCAGGAGAGTGGACAGCACAGGAGTCCAGAGGAACAGAGGAGGGGCTGCTTCCTCTTGAAACAGCACTGGAGCAGATCGCCCAAGCTGGAGGAGGACCGCAGTTAGGAACCAGCAAGCGCAGTGGCCCAGGAGCCTGCGAGGAAGTGGCAGAGTTGGTCAGGGGAGGGGGGAGGGACTCAGCATGACAGGAAGGTAGAATGCTCCAGGGGTCCCAGGGGGATAGGCTGGAGTTAGCTTCCCAGTAAAGAGTCCCTAGTGGGCCAGGCATGGTGGCACAAGCCTGTGATGCCAGTGTATGGGAGGCGGAGACAGGAAGATCACAGGTTCACAGCCAGCTAAGCAACTTAGCAAGGCCCTCCACAGCTAGTGGGACCCTAGACATAAAAATAAAATAAAAAATATGGCTGGGGATGTAGCTTAGAGGTAGAATGCTCCTGTGTTCAACCGCCAGTACTACACACACACACACACACACACACACACACACACACACACACACACAATCCCAAGAGTGTACATTCCACACAGGACTTCAGGCCTTACTCTGCAGGCCCTAGGGTTCTGCTCATAGACGAGCCCTGTGTCCTAACTTCATCATCTATACAATACAGATAAGGAATAATGCCAGCGGGGTGTGGTGGCGCCTGCCTGTAATCCCAGTACACTTGGGAGGCTGAGATAGGAGCGTAATAGGTTCACAACCAGCCTCAGCAACTTTGAGGCTCTCAGCAACCCAGAGACCCTGTTGTAAAATGAAAAATAAAAAGGGCTGGGGGTGGCTGTAGCTTGGAGGTAGAATGCCCCTGGGTTCAATCCCCAGTACCCCCCCCCCAAAAAAAAACCCAGGAAAAAAGAAATAATGCCTACCTCACAGGATTATTTAGTTAATCAACAGGATTCTTTAGTTAATTCTTTAGTTAATCAAGTTAGTTAGCATGTATAGTGTATGTACATATATACACTATATAATGATAGCTATTAGTAGAGTAGTATATTTTTCCAAGGTCAAAAGTTTTTACTTAACGCCTAAGTCCGTGAATTTCTTTCCTCCTTCTAGGCAAGTGCTATTTCAAACCCTGAAATGTAAATACCCCGTTGTTTGTTTTAATGCCAAGGACTTCGTGAGAACAGTGCTGCAGTTCTTTGGTGATGATGGCAGTTGGAAGCATGGTAAGTTAAGTTCTTACTGTCTCCAAAATTTAACTTCAACAGTGGCTCTCCCTAGGATGGGAGGATGGCGAGGGTCACCGTGTCGTGCGTGCCAGGGCATTTGGTCGCAAGGCCCCTGGGCCACCTCCCTTCCTAAGGCTGAGGAGGTGCTTTCCCTTGGTATGTCTAGGTTGTGCCTGAATATTTACCAGTATTCCTTCATAACCTTAAATAGGAAGAATTAACTTATGCAAATAGAATGGGATTTGTTGTTATCACAGATAACTTGTAAACTTTCTAAGAATTGAAATACATTTCATAGTAATCAAAACAATGTAGGAAGCCAGGCGTGGTGGCGCACGCTTGTAATCTCAGTACTTGGGAGGCTGAGACCGGAGGATCCGGGTTCCAGGTTCCAGGCCAGCCTCAGCTACTTAGTGAGGCTCCCCACAACTTAGTGAGACCCTATTTCAAAGTAAAGAATAAAAAATAGGGCTGTGGGTGTAGCTCAGAGGTAGAATGCTTCTGAGTTTAATCCCCAGTACCAACAAAACAAAACAAAACAAAAACAATGTAGGAAACATTTAAATCAGCAGAGAAGATTTTTATAACCCTTTTTTTTTTTTAAACTGGGGATTGAACCCAGAGCCATTCTACTTCCAAGTTATACCCCCAGCCTGATTTTATTTCTTATTTGGAAACAGGGTCTCACTAAGTTGCAGAGGGCCTTGCTAAGTTGCCAAAGCTGGCTTCGAACCTGTGATCTTCCTGTCTCAGCCTCCCAAGAACTGGATTAAAAGTGTGTGCCACCATGCCCTGCTTTTATAACCCTTTTAAAACTAGGTTAATAGTTAAGTAATAAAAACATACAGTGAAAATATTGATTGTAGACTCTAGGTGGTGGATACATGAGTATTTACCATACAATTCTTTTCAAATGGTCCACATTGGAAATATTCATGATTAAATATTGAAAAAATCCTTTTTATTATAGAAAATTTCTAACACACACAAAAGTACCCATCGCCCCTTTTCAGCAACAATCAATTTGCATAGTCTTTCTGCTCGATGGCACCCCACACTCCACACACACCCTGATATTTCATAGCAAATCCCAAAACCATATAATTAATCCCTAACTATTCTGGTTGTGTGACTAGAATGCAGCACCCATGTTTGAGTGACGCCCTGGTTCCCTCCAGTGGCAGTGATCTCTTCATACTGCTAGCTATCCAGTCAGCGCTCAAACTTACTACACACTTGTCCTATAACTGCTTGTGTTGGTTTCCTTGTTTATATTTTTTGTGATGTTAGAAACTATCGATTGTCATTGTCTAGGTTCCTTAATTGCAACATCATGATGATATCCAAAATTTATTCTATCATCTTAATTTATTTTCTACACTATTTCCATAAAGAGAAATTCTCCTTATCATCCATTTAGTTACTCTAAGTGTACTTGATATAGATTAATTAGTTGTTCCATAGAATCAACAGAAGGTGGCGTGTGTGTGTGTGTGTGTGTGTGTGTGTGTGTGTGTGTGTATGTGTGTGTTACTAGTAATTAAACCCAGGAGCATTCTACCTCTGAGCTATATGCCTAGCCCTTTCTATGTTTTTGTTTTGAAACAGGGTCTCACTAGGTTGCTGAGAATCTCATTGCATTGCTGAGGCTGTCCTCAAACCTGCGATCCTCCTGTCTCAGCCTCCCAAGTACTGGGATTACAGGAATGCACCACCACACCCAACTATTTTACTACTTTTTGAATATTTGTTATTTTAATTATAATCTTTATGTGGTATAGTGTGACAATTTGATATATGTATATAATGTAATCAGATCAGAGTAGTTAGCATTTTTATCTACTTAATCTTTTTTGTTTAGGCCGAGCGTGGTGGCGCACGCTTGTAATCCCAGCATTTGGGAGGCTGAGACCGGAGGATCCAGGTTCACGGCCAGCCTCAGCTACCTAGTGAGGCACTCTGCAACTTAGTGAGACTCGGTTTCAAAATAAAGAATAAAAAAAAAAAATAGGGCTTGGGGGTATAGCTCGGAGGTAGAACGCCCCTGAGTTCAATCCCCAGTACCGCAAAAAAAAAAAAAAAAAAAAAAAAAAAAAAAAAAAAATTTAAGTTTTGGTTAACATATAATGGTTGTACATATTTGTGAACTACACCGTGATATTTAAGTACAGGTATACAATATTTACTGGCCAAATTAGGGTAATTAGTGTTTCTATCTCCTTATCATTACTTTGTGTTTGGCTCTTTTGAGCTCTTCTCTTAGTTCTTCATAAAGTCTATAATAGGTTCTTGTGTATGATGGTCCCTCCACTGTGCTGTGAAACTGAAACTCATCCCCAGGTTGTTTGTTTGTTTGTTTGTTTTATTTGTACCAAATATTGAACCCAGGGTGTTCTACCTCTGAGTTACACCTCCAACCATATTTTATTTATTTATTTATTTATTTACTTATTGTGGTACTGGGGATAGAACTCAGGGGCATTCTACCTCTGAGCTACATCAGCAGTCCTATTTTATTTTTTATTTCAAAACAGGGTCTCGGTTACTGAGGGCCTCACTAAATTGCTAAGGCTGATTGTGAACCTGTAATCTTCCTGTCTCAGCCTCCCAAGTACTGGGATTATAGGCGTTTGCCATCTTGCTCGGCTCCCTTTTTATTTTTTATTTTGAAACAGAGTCTTGCTAAGTTGCTGAGGGTCTCACTATGTTGCTGAGGCTGGCTTTGAACCTGTGATCTTCCTGTCGCAGGCCATACACTGCATTTTCTTTAATAGACACTGTTCTGTTCAGCTTTCTCACAGCCATAATCTAAAGACCAGACCATGTGACTTAGAGGGAAGAAGATTTGCTTTCTTACAGTTTTGAGCTCAGTCCATGTGAGGCTGGGGACCAGGGATCTCGGGACATGGTGGCGGGAGGCAGACAAAAGGAGAGCACATGACCTGTGCTTTTTACATCATCAAGGCAGGAACCAATCCCCAAGATTGCACCCCAGGGACCCACCTCCAGTCACATCCTGCCAGCCTACTGGGTACCACCTGGTAAATCCATTAAAATGGAGTTATCCACTGCTGGGATTACAACCTTCAAGACTCAATTACATCAGCTCTAAACACCAATTCATGAGCGCTTCAAGGGGCCATTCTACATAACAGACACCTAGTCTGATATCCGAGCAATTGTGAACGCTGCAGCAGGGACCATGGGTGTGCAGGCTCCTTTTTGATATGCTGCTCTCCTTTCCTCTGGATATACACCTTCAAGTAGGAGAGCTGGACCCCATGCTGGATCTGGTGGTGACTTTTTGAGGAACCTCAATTGTGTTCTCCGTTGTGGCTGTACTAATTTATATTCCTACCACCAGTGTATTAGTTTTGTTTTTGTTTTTTCACATCTTTACCAGCATGCCTGTCCATCTTTCTTTCTTTTTCTTTCCTTCTCTCTCTCTCTCTCTCTCTCTCTCTCTCTCTCTCTCTCTCTCTCTTTCTTTCTTTCTTTCTTTCTTCATTTTTGGGTACTGGGGATTAAACCCAGGGGCATTCTGTCTCCAAGCTACAACCCCCAGCCCTTTTATTTATTTATGTTTTTTTTGAAACAGGGTCTCTGTAGGTTGCTGAGGCTGTCCTTGAACCTGTGATCCTCCTATCTTGGCCTCCCAAGTACTGGAATTACAGATGTGCATCACCATGCCTGGCTCCGGCTTCCTTTTTTTGGTCTTACTGGGAATCGAACCCAGGGGCATCTACCTCCTAGCTACACCCCCAGCCCTATTTTGTTATTCTTTATTGAAACAGGGTGTTACTAAGTTACAGAGGACCTCACTAAGTAGCTGAGGCTGGCCATGAACCTGCGATCCTCCTGTCTCAGCCTCCCAAGTACTGGGATTACAAATGTGCACCACCACACCAGCTTCCTTTTGTAATTTTCTAAATAGGGTCTTGCTAAGTTGCTGAGGTTCTTGCTAAATTGCTGAGGCTGCCTTCAAACCTGCAATCCTCCTATCTCAGCCTCCCAAGTACTAGGATTAAAGACATGTGCCACCACGCTGTGCTGTAAACTCCTTTCTTTTTGTTTTTGTTTAAAGATCTTAGTGGGAGCCATGTATAGTGGCTCATGCCTATAATCCTAGCACTTAGGATGCTGAGATAGGAGGATTGCAGGTTTGAAGACAGCCCCAGCAATTTAGCAAGACCCTGTTTCTTTCTTATTTTATTTTGTTTTATTTTTATGGCTACTGGGAATTGTCGAACCCAGAGGCATTCTACCTCCAAGCTATACCCCAATTTTATTTCTTATTTGGAAACAGGGTCTCACTAGGTTGCTGAGAGCCTTGCTAAGTTGCCAACACTGGCTTTGAACCTGCATCCTGTCTCAGCTTCCCAAGTACTGAGATTACAAGTATATGCCACCACACCTGGCTAGCAAGACCCTGTTTCAAAATAAAAAACTAGGGCTGTGGATGTAGCTCAGAGGTAGGGCATCCCTGGGTTCAACCCTCAGTTCCACAAAAAAAACAAGTACCTTAATGGGCTTTATTGGTAATTCTAGAATAGGTCAATATTTCTTTCCATGAAATAGAACACATATTTCCCAATTCCTTATTTTTGTAACACAATGCAAAATATTAAAGTAACAAAGATCAATTACTTTAGGATTCAGATTTATCTATTCATTTTTATAAAATTTATCTATTTAGAACCAGACATGGTGACACACATCTATACTCCTAGTACCTGGGAGGCTGAGACAGGAGAATTGCAGTCAAGGACAGTCTCAGCAACATAGCAAGACTCTGCAACTTAGCCAGACCCTGTTTCCAAATAAAAAATTAAATAAGGCTAGGGGTGTAGCATGGAAGTAGAAAAATAAAAATTTAATCTATTTAGCAAATACCTTTTTTTTTTTTTTTTTTGGAAAGCACTTACATCTGTGTCCCTCCGATATTTATAGTAGTCTTTTGCTCAGTTTCCCGATGAGGGGCCGAGCAGGACCAGTGTTCTTTTGTCAACATCACTATACACGCACGCAGCGTATTAGTTGTGTCATGGGACTTCCTCAGGTCAGGCAGCGCCATCTCCACCCAGTACACTTGCCTGCCCACCCTGAACCGAAACTGTGAGGGCTCACTGGTGCTCAAGCAGCTCCTGCCGAGGTTCCTGGCGTTGTGCTGCATGCTCACGAATGGTGTGGGAAGACAGCCCACCGGGAACAGAGGGAGGGGAGACATGGAAGGCTGGACGATTGCCTGGTCATCAGAAAGCCGAGTGGGGACGGGGAGGAGGAGGCAAGAATAGGCCCCGGATTCTGACTTTAAGCTCTTGTAGTATATTGAGAAATCCAGATTCTAGCTGGGCATGGGGTGCACACTTGTAATCCCAGTACTTGGGAGGCTGCGACAGGAGAATCACAAGTTCAAGACCAGTCTGAGCAACTTAGTGAGGCCCTCTGCAACTTAGTGAGACCGTGTTTCAAAATAAAATAATAAATAGGGCTGGGGGTATAGCTTAAAGGTAGAATGCCCCTGGGTTCCATCCCCAGTACCACACAGAAAGAAAGAAAGAGAGAAAGAGAGAGAAGAGAGAAAGAGAAGAGGGAAAGAGAAAAATTTAGTGTGATGTCCTTGCCCCTTCATAGCTGTTAGGAACCCACTTCTTTACTGTGACGCCCATGGAGACCAACCATGTGGGCGTGTTGAGGCCACCTTCCCAAAGGATTGAAGTCACTGAGGAACAATAGAGTCACGTGGGCACTGAGCTCTTTAACTTGAGGGCTTGATAATCTCATCACTCACTTGAGCCTCAAGAGCCTCGTCAGAGGGCCAGGGGTGTGGCTCAGTGGCAGGGCACCTGCCTAGCGGGTATGAGGCCCTGGGTTCAATCTGTAGCACTGCAAGCAAATCAAAACAAATACCTTGTCCAGGCAGAAAAAGCAGCACTCGTTTGTTTTCCTGGGAAGGTTGAGTGACATTTTCCTCTCCAGTTGCTGACTTTGTAGGGCTGGACCCCAGAATTGCTGCATGGCTCATAGATCCCAGTGACGCTGCGCCTTCTTTTGAGAACTTAGTGGCAAAGCACCTTGGAGAGTCTGTTACCGTCAATGCGAGCCACACATGCGGAAATTCCTCAAGAAATGCTGTGGTGAGTCGTTTCAACATGAGCTTTTTTTCCTTATTAATGCAACTCTGACCCTTTTCTAGAAACTTTCCCTACTTCATAGACAGTCTAATAATAAAGAGAATATTGCCAGCACTCAACATTCATTTTCACTTATTTTGCACATATATGTTTGGGCTTTTTGTTTTGTTTTGTTTTGCCTTTCTGTATTGGAGATGGAAACCAGGGGCTCTCTACCACAGAGCTACATTCACAGTCCTTTTTATATCTTATTTTGAGACAGTGTCCCTAAGTTGCCAAGGCTGGGCTTGAACTTATGATCCTCCTGCCTCAGCCTCCTGATTCACTGGGATTACAGGCATGCACCACTGTGCCCAGCTCTTCACATATACACACACGCGTGTGTGTGCATATTTTACCAGGGGTTGAATCCAGAGGTATTCCACCTCTGAGCTACACCCCTAGGCCTATTTTATTTTTTATTTTGAAACAGGGTCTGACTAAGTTGCTGAGGCTGACCACGAACCTGTGACCTTCCTGTCTGAGCCTACCAAGTACTGGAATTGCAGACATGCACTACCACACCCAGCTGCACTTTACACTTAAACTTTTGACCTTGGCACTTCTGGGGTGGAGGATGGCGAATAAGAATGGGAGATTTTCATCCTTTTATCAAACCTGGGAAATCCCAATCACAGTGGGAGTCTTCTGAGTGGATTCATAAATCCTTAATGCTGATGATGTGGCCAGTGTGCTGTGCTCCAAGGTGGCTACCTCAGTCCACATGGGGAGAACCATGGGAGCTGCTCAGGTGAATCTCTCCAAGCCCTCCCTGCTAGAGACGCCGCTGTCCTTCTGGAACCACTGCTTACAGAAGCAGAGGTCCAGAGGAGACAGGTGGGGAGCAGCATGGCCATAGTCAGGGCCCTGCAGGCCAGCACCCAAGGGCCAAGGGAACTTGAGTGGGAGCAAAGCGGAGAGCGGTGAGCTGGGATTCGCCCGTGCGCTTCATCCTCATGACCATCCGCGTGAGGTGAGGGTCTGCATCCCATAGTGGGCGGGGCTGTAAGTAACAAGAGGTGCTGCTGCCCTTCATCGAAAGAGAGGCTCCTCAGAAGGTCCTGGGGTAACTTGCAGAATCAGAGAAGCCGTAGCCATTGGTAGCCTCCTGGGATGTCACCAGGAGAACTTTTGTGAGTTGTAGCGATTGCCAGACCATGATGAGCATGGCCACCAAATTTGTCTACATTTTAACTTTTGCGTCTGCTTTTTTAAAGAGCCAGGATGTATACGTGAACCTAGGTGTACTCTACAGACTTACAATGGAGCTTTGTTCCAAGTTGAAGGTAAGCCATTTTCTCATAAGTTCTGGTCGTACAAGAGCTGTCTTTTTGCTCACACCCACAGTCACAGGGCGCAGTCAGCGTCTTGAACGTGAACCAAGTGAAATGTTTGTTCTAAGACCAAGTTAACCTGTGCCTCGCTCAGAAAAAGGAAGACCAGAATAAGACTGAAGTTCTAAGGGGCTTTCTCTAGTTAGACACACTTTAACATGTTTCAAAGCCTTTCCTTGAAAAAGCTGGCATGTTTCTAATGTGGTAGCTAACGTAAAGCTGAGCCTTTATTTTGGTTAGTGGTAAAATGGACTTAGCTTCCCTCATCAGTCTTTGGGAAGCCACGGCCACTGGACGGGGCCCCGTTGAGGAGATGACAGAGGGAAGGAGAACAGCAAGATGGAGACTCCCTGGTGCTTTTCCACCCCGGGTTCCACGGTGAGGTGTTTCTTTCCCTTTCTGCCCTCAGCCTCCTGCTGGGGCTCTACTAGGGAGCCCCACTTGAGGGCAGAGAGGGAGCCCAGGCGCTGTGGCCTGGGGGGTGGACCCACCTCCGAGCACAGGTCTGGCCATAGGAGGGTCTAGAGGAAGGCAGGGTGTAACTTGGGGGTAGAATGCTCCTGGATTCTTTGTTGAGCACCAACTCCTGCTCCCCCAAAACCCCCGAAAACCGGAAGAAAATGCCTCTAAAGAGCCTGGAAGGATGCAAATAAAGGGGGAAGGACTTCCTGCTTTTAGAGTGAGGAGGTGGGCTAACATAGATTCCAGTGTTCCCCAGACTAGTTAACAGTGGCAGCATAAAATCAATGAAAAGCTAGGTAACTTTATGGGAATTCAGTAAGGCTGTTCTGAAATTCAAATGGAAAGCTGGACAGTCATGGCACATGCCTGAAATCCCATTATTTGGGAGGCTAAAACAAGAGGATTGCAGGCTCACAGCCAGCCTCAGCAACTTAGCAAGGCCCTCTACAACTTACAAACAGGACCCTGTTTCAAAATAAGGAAATAAAATAGGGCTGAGGGTGTAGTTCGGAGGTAGAATGCCACTGTGTTTAATCCCCACTACCACATATACACAAAATAAAATTAAAATGAAAGACTAAAAGTCTGCAAATGCTTAAATAAATCTTAAAAATGAGAAAGAGCAAAGAAGATTGGGATAGAGCTCGGAGTATCTGACATTTCTGAATATCTATCAGGTCTTGATGATAAGACTGGAAAAATAGGATATGTAACAGAAATAAGAGTTTTACTACTAGGAAGAACAAGGGCAAGAAGTGGATGCTGGGGAGGAAAGTTGTCTTAATTCTAGCTCAACAGAGTCAAGTAGCTTTTCAACAAAACACAGATACAAGTAATAATTTAAAGAAACATTAAAGCCAGGCTTGTAATCCTAGTACTTAGGAAGCTGAGACAGGAGGATCGCAGGTTCGCAACCAGCCTCAGCAACTTAGTGAGGCCCTTTGCAACTCAATGAGACCCTGTTTCCAAGTTAAAAAATAAAGTAGGGCTGGAAGTATAGCTCAGAGGCAGAATGCTCCTGAGTTCAACTCCCAGAACACACACAAAAAAGAAGCATTGAAACCGGGCATGGTGGTGCACTCCTGTAATCCCAGTACTTGAGAGGCTGAGACAGAAGACCAGCCTCAGCAATTTAGCATGGCCCTCTGCAACTTAGTGAGACCCTGTTTCAAAATAAAATGGGGCTGGGCGTGTATCTCAGGGGCATGAACACCCCTGGGTTCAATCCCTAATACCACCCCCCCAAAAAAAGAAAAAAAGAAGCATTGATACTTTTTTTTATGAAACAGGTTTATGGCTTATGGCAACTATTTTGTACTTTGGAACTTCCTCTGATACCAATTTTGGCAGGTAAGTTACCATAAATATTTTCTGGAGAATTCATTGCATTGTTTTGGGAATGAATCTTCTCTCTAGCTTATTTAAGAATAAATACTGTACCTCATGGGTCCTGAAGAGGTGGCCAGCCCTTCATTCTCCTTTCTGCAACAAGAGGTGCTGAGCCACATCACCTCCTGAAGGACCCAAAGGCTCTGACATCGGGCCACTCTTGTTCTGTCTGGCGGGGGAGGAGACCTTGTGGACATTCTGCCTGCCGTGGGTGGTCTCTAGCCTTGCCCTGCTGTCTGCCCCTCCCACCTCAGCCTGATGAGTCAGGAGAGCCCCTTCCCACCCCCCATAAGCAGCTCGCAGGGCTCCTCCCACCTTCACCTCTGACCAGGGCCTGCTGGGCCCACAGGAGAGCAGGCCTGGGGCAACTGTCCATCCAGGGTGTGTGAGGGCCAGCCTGTAGCTGGCCAGCATGGGCCCCACGCCCACGCCCACTTCAAGGCCAGCCCTGCGATGCTCCTGTGTCCTCACTGTACCGGGATCCCACTGGAGCCCGCACAAGCTGCGCTGGCAGCAGGTGCAGTGAGCCGGGCTGTCACTGGGTCCTCACCAGGAGGGGGGTTTTCACCTTGACCGAAAGGATTCGATTCGTCAATGCAGTGCAGATAGGATCTGACCCGGATTTTGAATACAGTGATGGAAAGCCACAGGATTCAGGTGAACAGAGACGAGATGGAGAAGACATCAGCGCTTCTTGGGGTAAGCTCTTATTTCCGGCTCTGTCCTTGTCATTTCTCTCCAGCACAGTGAGCTGTTCCCAGTTGCAAGACTCAGGAGAGTCCACATTTTTTCCTTCTCCACTGGTCCCAGACTGGTGTCGACACTGTTCCTCCTTCTTCCAGATTCCTGGACCAAGTGTTAAAGGCTTTAGACCCATCACAGCTAGTCCTATGTATGCACAGCAGGTAGCATTGCATTGACTGCGCGTGCAGGTGCTTCTCCAAAGCTAGGTTCTTCTTCATTGAACTTGTATCTTTATTGGCACACTGGAATTATACGTCATAGTGAGGTTCAGATTCACACAGACATTCACACAGGTCTTGGTTCAATTCCCTTCAGGTCCCAGCCCGCTCGCCACCCTCCCATACACAACAGCTAGATGGGTAGTGACGCCTTCATACGTGGGATGGCATCATTTGAACTCTTTCTTTCATCAGTTCTTCCTTTCCCCTCTCTACTTACCTCCTCCATCTATTCTACTGGCCACTTTCCTTAATTATCTAAAATCCCTTTTATTTCCTATTTTCTTTCTAGCTTCCACATACGAAACATTCAACCTTTGACTTTCCGTGACTGACTGATCTCACAATAATATCCTCTAGTTCCATCCATTTTCCTGCAATTGATATAATTTTTTTGTTCTTTATGGCTGAGTGAAATTCCATTGTGTATACATGACACATTTTCATTATCTGTTCATATGTTGACGAACCCCTAGGTTGGTTCCATAATTGGCTATTGTGAATTTTGCTGCTATAAACATGAATATGCACATATCACTATAGTATTCTGACTTTAATTCTTTTGGAAAAATACCAAGCAGTGGTCTAGCTGGGTCATATGGTGGTTCCATTCCTAATCTTTTGAGGAACCTCCATGCTCATCTCCATAGATGGTTATGCTAATTTGCAGTCTCACCAAGAGTGTAGAAGAGTTCCTGTTTCCCCACAGCCTCACCAGCATTTGTCATTATTTGCATTCTCAATAATTGCCATTCTAATTGGAGTTAGACGGAATCTCAGTGTGTTTTCGATTTGTATTTTACTGATTGCTAATGATTTTGAACAGATTTTCATATACTTATTATTTTTGTATTTTTTCTTTTGAGAAGACTCCCAAAATTCAGGAAATAAAATTAAGAACTAATAAGTGAAATGACATCAAATTGAAAAGCAGCAAAGGAAACCATCAAGAGTCTAAAGAGAGAGCCTACAGAACGGGAGAAAATTGTTGCCCATGGTAGAGGACTAATATCTAGAATATATAAAGAACTGTAAAAACGTAATACACATACACACATACACACACACACACTAAAAAAAATTGGGCAATTTAGGTTTTTCTTGCAATAACATCACCCCCTAAAGTTTGGTGAAGGAATTCTTGGGTTTCTTGAAAAATAAAAATAGAGAAAGATAGATAAAGTTGCATGAAAAAGAAGTGTGTAAGAATGTTCCACCTAAATTACCTTAAAGAAAACTCTGTGATAACCACCCCCTGGGTCAAAGCATGGAAGGTCTAGAGCCCTGAGTGCTTTCCCTGCTGCCCAAAGTACCACCCACTCTGCCTTGGTAGTCTGGAGCATCTGGCTTTTCCTTATCATTTTTTCCACTTCAGTGCCTAAACAACATAGTTCAGCGTGGTTTTGAACTGTAAGTAAATCAACAGTTTGTAAGCGACCTTTCCCTCGGCTCTCTGTGTCTCAGCTTCACCTACGTCAGTGTCATTTGGTGCTGTAACTGTGCCCAGGTTGATATCTGCCCTGTCGGAAACATCTGGTCCTATCCAGCCTGTAATCACTACAAACCATGTGTGGGCTTAGTTTCTGTTTTCCTGACTTCTGATGCGGTTTATAGCTTTCCTACCACTGTTGGCTACTGGGCATTTCTTTTTTGTAAAGGATCTGCTCAAGAGTTTCACTTTCGCTAGGTGTGGTGGCATACGCTTGCATTCGGGAGGCTGAGACCGGAGGATCCGGGTTTGCGGCCAGCCTCAGCTACCTAGAGAGGCACTCTGCAACTTAGTGAGACCCTGTTTCAAAGTAAAGAATAAAAAAATAGGGCTGGGGGTGTAGCTCGGAGGTAGAATGCCCCTGAGTTCAATCCCCAGTACCACAAAAAAAAAAAAAAAAGAAAAAAAGAGTTTCACTTTCTAGGACATCTTGATACATTCTGGATGTGAGCCTGTTACCTATACTTCTTCCCTCATCTTCGTTCATGTGATGCTGGATCCCTTTTCTAGTCCTAAGTTTGCTGTAAAATACATTATTTCCCTCTCAAACTTTGTTCCACTATTATATTTGCTCCTTCCAGTTTGTTTCCCTGGGTTGCAGGGAGAGTGATTGTATGAGCCTGAGAATTCCACCACAAATCAGAATGTGGTATTTTTTTTTATACTGAAGATTGAACCTAGGGGCATTCTACTTCTCAGCTATACCCCCAGCCCTTTTTATTTTTTATTTTGAAATAGGGTTTCACGCTGGGCGTGGTGGTACATGCTTGTAATCCCAGCATTTGGGAGGCTGAGACCAGAGGATACGGGTTCGCGGCCAGCCTCAGCTACCTAGTGAGGCACTCCACAACTTAATGAGACCCTGTTTCAAAATACAGAATAAAAAATAGGGGTGTAGCTCGGAGGTAGAATGCCCGAGTTCAATCCCCAGTACCGCAAAAAAAAAAGAAAGAAAGAAATAGGGTTTCACCAAGTTGCTGAGGCTGACTGCAAACCTACAATCCTCCTATCTCAGCCTCCCAAATACTGGGATTACAGGTGTGTGCTACCATGCCTGGCTAGATTTTTTTTTTTTTTTTTTTTTTTTTGGTACTGGCAATTGAACCCAGAGGGGTTCTACCTCTAAGCTCAGAGGTAGAACCTTTGCCCCTATTTATTTTTTATTCTGAAAGGGATTCTGACTAAGTTGCTGAGGATCTTGCTAAATTGCTGTGGTTGGACTCAAACCAGATGCTCCTGTCTCAACTTCCCAAGTGCTGGGATTACAGGCATGAGACACTATACTCTGCTAGAATATGTATTTTTAATATCCATTTTAGTAAATTACAGATTTTTGTTCCATTATAAGCTTCTGTTGGGAATTGTTTGATGGGAAAATTAAATTATTTGTGAAAACAGCGCTGGGTGTGGTGGTACATGTTTGTAATCCCAGTCCTTGGGAGGCTGAGACAGGAGGATCTCAGGTTCACGGCCAGCCTCAGCTACTTAGTAAAGCCCTCCGCAATTTAGCGAGACCCTGTTTCTAAATAAAATATTAAAAATAGGACTAGGAAGCCGGGCGTGGTGGCGCACGCTTGTAATCCCAGCATTCGGGAGGCTGAGACCGGAGGATCCGGGTTCGCGGCCAGCCTCAGCTACCTAGTGAGGCACTCCGCAACTTAGTGAGACTCGGTTTCAAAATAAAGAATAAAAAATAGGGCTGGGGGTGTAGCTCGGAGGTAGAATGCCCATGAGTTCAACCCCCAGTA